>KZ308464.1:601492-614759 GCA_000376725.2 Ladona fulva | reverse complement strand
TGTTCGACATTTTAGTGTTACCACAAGAAAACCTTATTGAATATATATTAAATGTATATATTGAATTTTAATACTTCCATTAATTTTTCGGTTTCTGAAAAATGATTATTGTTGTCTCTAAACATCAATACGACTTACATTTTGGCGTTAATTGTTAAATTTACTTTCAACCTAGAAATGGTATGCCATGGCCCCTTTAATTTCACCTTTCATTCAAAAATACATTTCATTGCATTCTAAACTCAATTTATCTTATCTCGTCATCTTTCTCCAGTCCGTTATTCAGCGCTCTTTCAAAATGAGCCTTGGAATTGGAGTTTTGGATCGAATTAAACAAGAGCAAGTGACCTCGAGGACGACTTTCATCGAAATTTACGAAAATGCGATTGCACACTGTTCATTCTACAGTTTTTACAACTTAATGGGCAAAAAGTGTCAGTGTTTGAAAGGCAACAACACTAACAATTTAGAAAAGGAGGTATTTTAAGGGCACCACTACTTTTAGAAATTCTTCTTAGAGCAAGAGCAAGTGACCTCGAGGACGACTTTCATCGAAATTTACGAAAATGCGATTGCACCCTTCATTCACTCTACAGTTTTTACAACTTATTGGACGAAAAGGGTCAGAGTTTGAAAGGCAACAACACTAACAATTAAGAAAAGAAGGTATTTTAAGGGCTCCACTACTTTTAGAAATTCTTCCTTTGGTCACCTCTCGTGATTGTCACACTACAGGAGTACTACTAAAAAAAGAGCTTCGAAAGTTGAAGTCTTCTCGCAGATATGAGTCTCCCTCGAGAATAGAGCTAGGGGATACTTTTACTAAAGGTGAACGAGGTACATGCTTTGAAATCTAAGAGCCACTCATGTTAATTGTATGTTTGACTGTACCAATTTATATCTATCTGGAATGTTATTTAAATTGCATTAATTCAATCAAATCAATTTCCACTAATTACTTTTTAGACTTCAGACTTCTTCGGGACACATCCATAGGGTTGTTCATACTGGCTCAGCAGTTAATAAAAGCCCCGAGAATATCAGTCTGGGTAATGTAAATGTGTTGAAAGAATGACATTTATATTTATGCCCAAATTTATATTAGTTTGAAATATCATTACGAATCACTAGAAACTATTATTATATATATTACTATTAAAGTCAAAACTCATACCCAAAGAAATATCATTGAAGAAAATTCTTTAAGGTATTTTTGTATTCTTCAATCTACTCCACATTCAACCTTCCAATTTTCCCTATTAAAATTACATTTGAGTTGAAATTAAAGCGAAAATTATCGATATTAAGACGAGGATTGATTTGGATTTATACGGCATAAGTGCCAGGCCGTTTTCTTCCGGGGGTGTGCAGCAATCTAATTAAAAATTGGTCATTGCGACTGGATAAACAAGCCCGAAAAGGCGGAAAGAACAAATAATGGGGAAAGCGAGCAAGCAGCCATGGGAAGACTGCTGAGCCAAGTAGAATGTTCACGGCAAACAGAGTGACGGAGAAAACGATGGAGCCCCCCTCATTCGAGGCACAGTACGAAAATTCAAATCGTAAATAGAAAATATTGCGCTGAATTAACGGTTTTTTATCGCGATCTGCAAAGCGCCGGTGAGCACACATCAGTGAGATGATTACGGCTTTTTAGTCAGGGATAAGCAGTTCGGGGATCAATAAACCCAACGGAGATACAGCTGCAGGCAATTGCTCTCGTGAAAATGAATGAGTTATTCCATTCTAGGATAACTGTCTCATTTTCGATTTGGAATGAGTTGAGAAAAGTTGTATACATACGTCATTTCTAAAACCACTTACATGTTAGTCCAATAATCAACTATTGATTTGTCAGGCGGCCTTTGTGTTTGGGGCCCAAGGAATGTGCATTAGTTGACAAATAAGTAATAACCAGTTTTTTTCAAATTAATTGACTCAATGTCGCTTGCCGTGTTCATATGATCCCAGCGTATGTCTCAACAATCACACCAATTACACGAGTCATACACATTTACAATCGACCGGCCGCGGTGGCGGAGTTCAACCCAGAAACGGTAAGCTACGAAGTTACTGCCCCTTAATCGTTTGTCCCCTTAATTTTACATTGTGTTCGAAAATATATTTCAGTGAATTTAAAGCTTAATTCATCTTATTTCGTGACCATTCTCCATTTATATTATCATACAGAATATCCTGTAGAATACCTGCAAGGAACCAGCTGACAAGCAGTTTGCTTAGCAGGAACAAAATATATTATTCTCTTAAACATTTAGAGTGACCTAGTTTTTATTCTTACATGAAAATATAACTGTTTTATGTGATGTTAGTTATAAATAAAGTACAACATTAATGTAATAAAATGCAATTTTACAATGAAAGCTAATAATTATGTAAGGAAATGTTACCGATCTGTAATGATTTGCTATAAATATGGATAAATTATGGTTTCATAATTTAAAGTTATTATTATCGTCATCTTTCAGTGCCAAATGAAATATGTTCCTTGGACTCCCATCCAATCCTTACTTTTGACAATCTGTTTTATTTTATTCTTGTCATCCAAAATATTGCTGATCGAATTTAGATTTTTAATAACATTTCTATTTTTAAATAAGAACAAAAAAATTTAATATTTACCACCATAATCACAAAATAGGAGAACTTTTTTAAAAACTTTTCAATGCCAAAACATCCGTAAATTATTTAATCACCTCTTTAAATGCATTTCTCAATTAATTTGTAATGTATAATGTAATCTGTCACTGATTATAATTATTAATTTTATACGATTTTTTGCATCACTAACATGTTCGACATTTTAGTGTTACCACAAGAAAACCTTATTGAATATATATTAAATGTATATATTGAATTTTAATACTTCCATTAATTTTTCGGTTTCTGAAAAATGATTATTGTTGTCTCTAAACATCAATACGACTTACATTTTGGCGTTAATTGTTAAATTTACTTTCAACCTAGAAATGGTATGCCATGGCCCCTTTAATTTCACCTTTCATTCAAAAATACATTTCATTGCATTCTAAACTCAATTTATCTTATCTCGTCATCTTTCTCCAGTCCGTTATTCAGCGCTCTTTCAAAATGAGCCTTGGAATTGGAGTTTTGGATCGAATTAAACAAGAGCAAGTGACCTCGAGGACGACTTTCATCGAAATTTACGAAAATGCGATTGCACACTGTTCATTCTACAGTTTTTACAACTTAATGGGCAAAAAGTGTCAGTGTTTGAAAGGCAACAACACTAACAATTTAGAAAAGGAGGTATTTTAAGGGCACCACTACTTTTAGAAATTCTTCTTAGAGCAAGAGCAAGTGACCTCGAGGACGACTTTCATCGAAATTTACGAAAATGCGATTGCACCCTTCATTCACTCTACAGTTTTTACAACTTATTGGACGAAAAGGGTCAGAGTTTGAAAGGCAACAACACTAACAATTAAGAAAAGAAGGTATTTTAAGGGCTCCACTACTTTTAGAAATTCTTCCTTTGGTCACCTCTCGTGATTGTCACACTACAGGAGTACTACTAAAAAAAGAGCTTCGAAAGTTGAAGTCTTCTCGCAGATATGAGTCTCCCTCGAGAATAGAGCTAGGGGATACTTTTACTAAAGGTGAACGAGGTACATGCTTTGAAATCTAAGAGCCACTCATGTTAATTGTATGTTTGACTGTACCAATTTATATCTATCTGGAATGTTATTTAAATTGCATTAATTCAATCAAATCAATTTCCACTAATTACTTTTTAGACTTCAGACTTCTTCGGGACACATCCATAGGGTTGTTCATACTGGCTCAGCAGTTAATAAAAGCCCCGAGAATATCAGTCTGAATTTAAGAGGAAGAATCGTATTTTGGTCCTTAAGGTTAATGAGAAAGAATGGGAAGCAAGATGGTTTTTCATCCTTTCTTATAAGAGGGCCATTAAAGCACTCACGGCAAAGACTTAATTTTATTGAGGATTTTTAGTGTCTCGCCCTAAGATTTCCGGCTTCTTTCCTCGTTCGCTGCGTGAAATCTGTGTCCAAACTTGGTGCAGAATTTTAACATCGTTATTTTAAGGAAAGCAGTTTTCCTTGAGAGGAATGAGGTTCGGTGATTAATTATAATGGAGACATTCATTACGTACGCAACAAATCCAATTACCTTCATTCAAGTTCACTCTTCATTGATATTTTAATGGTTCCAGAGGGCATCCTTCGAGACCTATCACACAAAGACGTTTCACCCAAGATTAATTACTCCCAAAGCTTTTAACAAAGAGTATTCACCCGATAAACGGTTCGTAAAAGAGATATGTTACCCAACTCACTCACTTAATTGTTGTTTTCTAAGTACTATTTTAATAAGGGTTTGTAATAACCTTTTTAGGATACTGTTTGGAATAGTTAAAGCATATACAAAATCTATGTGGAATAGCAGAAGTCGTGCGCACTGTCATTTTTAAGTCCAAAAACATCCTGACAATTATTTAATTATTATTTCCTGAACCATCCCAGATTCGACACCCAATCTCTTAGGGAGACTTCCCAAAGGAATACATGTGCGTTTTTCGTCATCGACCGCTAATATTATTTCTCTTGTGGAAGTGTAACTTGAGCAATGACTGACATAAAACCCAAAATTAACCCATTTTCCTTTAAGATAACATTATATGAATAAAGTATTCCTTGAGTATGGACTCAGAAATATCTCATCTGCGAGCCCATTCTTGGGTGAAAAATAACTAACAATATATAGATAATGAATAACTTGCATCTCCCAAATATCTTTCTTATAAATATTCAATGAAAAAGGGTCAGATGTAAGAATGAACTAACAAAGTCTCAATCTCGTCCTTCAATAAAGACCTTTAATTATCATTAAATTTTGACTAACGAAGAGTATTTTTACAACATCTATCTTCGGCGCTCAGGAATGATTATCGGAGATTTAACCTGTGTATTTTCTTAGAAATATTTGTTTTAGAAATAAGATGTACCTGAGAAGGAAGAGTCGCTCAAATTCGCACTATTTACAAATGAAGAATGTGAGGACCCATCGTGAAACGCCGCCCATACTGTCGGCTGAGAAGCTCTTCCTATAGAGGGAAGTTCATTCTTACTACACTGTCCTTTCCCGCAACAATTATCTTCCACTTCAATGAGAGTATCGAATACGAACTAAACCGGAAACAGGAAAAAAAAAACTATTTTTCCATAGTAAAGACTGAACCCGAACAAAAAATTAAAAACCTTGAAAATGAACCGAAACCTTTTTTGTTATCCTTCAATTATCGGTTCGTATACTAATCAATAGTTGCAATAGCTACATTCAATAAACATAAACAAGATGGATTGCAAATAACTAATTAGCATTTGAATTGAAAACTGAATTTATTCCTTGATCACATCTTTCACGTCAATAATTTTATTCGAAAATTTAAATAAAAGGAAGTATTTTTAAGGGTCGAGTTTAATGTGAACCTTGCACAGGGATACTTTTATCGGAGGGAAACGGTTCAACCGGTTTGAACCGGTTCGAAGGTTGATATCGTAGTGAAAACGAAACCAAACCGAAATTTGATACTTTCGTTGAACCGGAGCGAAGATAAGACGAAAAATAATGTTCTAAGCTACTTGAAGTCCTTGTTTCAATTCAGAAAATGCGCTTTTTTAAAGAGAATCGTCAAAAGTATTTGTGTGCCTGAAAGGCGTATGTTACAATTATTAATGCATGAATTTCGTTTCGTAATTCATTCCTAGAATCGATCCTCTGATTCACAAACTTAACATGAGGGGAAATTAATTTTTGTATAGAAGTAGTGCTTACTAGAACAGTTGTCCCTCGGAAGTTCTGCAGCCTGTTTCTCAACGAATGTGTTTATGAACATATACAATGAATCACTGGAGGACACGATAAATTAAATATGGTTATTTAACTGCCGAACGACGACTTTACACTACGGTGTTTGGAGAATTATGAGTTACTTCATTCATTATTTGATAGTAATAATAATGTACATGTTATCTTCCGTGATTGTATGCATGTAATCTTTCTTTATATTTTTATTATTTAGTAAATTTGGAGTAAATGTTTTGGTACTAGTAGTATTGTTAAAAGTAGTACGGCATCTGAGATCATTTTGCACTTATTGGTCCCCACCGGGATTGGAACTCGGGACCACTTTTACGAAAGGCGAACACGTTATCTACAAGGCAATCCGTAAACACACAAAATGTCCATATACATGAATGTCAAAGAACGTAATCAACTATGGTACTAGGTCTATAAATAGATGTGATTATAAGTTAGAAAAGAATATGTAGAAGATGTGACACTGAGATTGATTTACGCTGAGAGGTTACTACAAGTCTAGAATAGCCTTTTTGTAGCATGTGAGTAAAAATAATAGTGGAGGGGCAGTAATTTAATGAGTGATTTGTGTATGATACGTCAGTGCGAGTTATAAAAATGACATCCAAACTTTAAAGAAAAAACAATAAGATTCGATTGAAATGACAGAACGGAAACAGCGAATCATAGGAAGCAAAAATTAATTGGTAAATATCGAGCAACGAAGAGATCGGTTGGGGTAGGCAAATAAAAGCAACCCCTTCAACCCCCAATTTAGCAGCACTCAAAAGTGCATCGAGGACGTCATTCAGAGCATCGGCGTTGAGGAAATAGAGCGACGTCATGGAGGGTCCATTCACAGGGCTGAGAACCGCAAAAACCCGAGTAGACACATCGAGACCGCATTCATTACTCGTAAATGAACCTCAGTTGCCCTCGAATGGTACATACAATCGCGCCGTGCTCCTCAACTCGATTCACAACCGATCGGGACCCGGAACTATAAATATTGCGTGGCAGAGAGACATGAAACGTAAGCACTACTACACGCATCCAGGAGGAGCGAGAAACACCACTGTATACAAAAGGTTCGCCCGGAGAGATAAAATACGATCTTCTTCCCTGTATGGACCCGTTGCAGCTGCTGGCACCCATCCTCCCGTCGCGGAATATGCAAAATACAAGGGATCAAATAGTTTGAGGCATGGTATCGGGGAAGAGAGGCTGGCGAGGGGGAGTGATATATAGATAGGCAGATCAGGATGGAGTTTATTTGGGGGGCTGTGTAGGGGTTGCCTGGATAGGGATTGAGATAAGGTAGGAAAGTAAGGGGAGATAGAGGTGAAAGTAGGGAGGGAGTTCGAAAGGAGTGTCGTGTATCCCATAGAGAGAGTGAATGGATGTGGAAGCGGAACCATGCAGAAATAATCCCATAGAAGGGTATGCTAGAGTAGGATGGGTTTGAGAGCGTTGGTCTATTGGAGATCGAAATCAGATCCCTAGAGAGCAAGGGGTAAGAGAAAGCAACTACTGAATTTCCACTGCATTCTACTCCAGCGAAACGTAATAATTGGAGCATCAATTTGAAAAAAGCGTCTCGCGCTACGTTGGGAGCTTTCCGAAATTGAATAAACAAAGTATTGATTTTTGGTCCCGGTGATATCGTTTATGTCCTAGGTCCGCCTATCTATGCGGTATCGTAGTGCGTCGCCGAAGGGATGTAATTCGTTCCGGAATCGCATTCGTCGAATCCTCCGTTGGTACAGACCTCTCATAAGTTGTCGATTTTAAAATGCCAATAAACAACATCATTTTTTTTATAAAACTACTTCTTTCTATAGTTATCAAGCAAGAAGATGCAGTGACCTCAGGTCATTTTTGATTATTATGCACGCGTACATTCATAAGCATTCTCCGAAACATACGTTCACCGAATTCTAAAAATACCGCAAGAATTTTCGTAAACGTCTTAAAACACTTTCCTTGAACCAAAAGTTCATTTTAAATCCTCGTTAAAGCTTTTCTAATCCACTTCTTGAATATATACCGTTAAAATTCGGTTTTTGGTGACCGATCTTAAAGAAAATTTTAAAGATCTCGATACACGTTTTTCTAGCCCTTTTCTTGAATTTATGCTGGTAAAATTATTCAGTGAATCAAAATGCCTTCATCACTTCAACAAGTTAATTTTAGACTCCTGAAATTTATTCGTGAATTTTGAAAAGGTACAACGAAAGATCGGGCGTAAACGTAACCGCGTAGTTTCTTTCGGTGGGATGGTTAACAATGTTTTGTTTAAATAAAATTTACATGGTCAAGTGTGACTTTGTAGAATTTCACACACATCTTAAAACAAACATCACTTAGTAACTTCCGCAGTAGATTTTTATTCACCGGTTTCGTCAAAGAGTGATATATTCAGTTCAGGTAATCCTGAGGATGTCAACTCGTTGACGAAACCGGTCAAAAAGATCTACTGTGGAAGCTACTGTGTTTTTTCTTTCTTTTAAGATGCTCTCCTTCAATTTGCGCTACAAATTCATGCATGCATATTTGGAAGAGGTGACAGATATTAAAAAAGAATTCAATCAGATACTATGCTAATGGAGTCGAAAAATTCACACTAAAATTCCTTTCGAAATATTTTAAGAGCAGAAAGCTGCGGTTACCTTCATTTCAGGAAATTAATCCTGAAGTGAAAGATATCTTCATTCATTACGAAAGAAAATACACTAAGTACTACCTGCTACTGAGGAATATAAGGTTTTTTGAAGTAAGCCCTGAGGTAAAATAATCATATAATTACTGTAACTGAAAGGAGAACACCACACCACTGCCACAGGCCGAAATACGGCCATCAGGGTAAATATCTAGATATAGATGTAGAACACGTGTCATTCAGATATCTCTTTACTCTCGCCGTTAATAGAGTTAAAAATTTTCGAATAGGGGACAGTATCTCTAAATACTCGCCTTAAAGTAACAATAATCTTAGTGCATTACTTCTCCAAAATAACTGTCTAAACGCCATTTTCCATAGAAAATCCTACATAAGTGAAGGAACTGTTCTCTATCTTCGTTATTAGTTTCTAGTATTAGCTTCTCCTCCCAAAGAAAATTACTATTTTATCAAATTTATCGACATGGCCATCGCCCAAGTGACCTCCTTCGGAATCCGCCAACGATTCGTACGTACTTAAATAGTATGACAGATATTTTGGAAAATACATACATTCCAACATAAAAATTATTTGGGGTACACCTGACTCTCTACTCTCGAATACAAATAAAAATGTTCATAATATTATCATTTTTACCACTCTCAATATTTTTTATAGTTAACGGGTTGATTTTAGACCGCTGCTACTACTTTTAGACGGTAAGAGTGTTTTTAAACCTCTAATACTCTTAGACTACTATAGTGTCTATACGGTTTAAAGACAGCCAAGTAGGTGAAACCTTCGCCTTTGGAGAAACCGGTTCTGGATACTGTTCCTGTTGGGAGCACACGTGCAAAAGGTGCTAAATGACCTCAACTGTCGAAATGTATACATAAATTTAATTCTTTTGCAAGCAATGTAAAATTTGTATCCAAATTAAAAATTTAACTGAAGGAAGATATCATCAATTTATTGCTCACCTCAAAATCTCTCACTATAGAAAACAGTATATGAGAGCAGCCTATTTTGAAAGTAAGCGTGAAACTAAAGTCTTTATGGATGCAATTTTACCTCCACCTTACATAAGGAAAGCAATCTGCGATGACCAAGGAAAATTTTGACCGCAAGTTTACTGCATTATCCTATCGTTTCCTCGCTTATCGTTTCAGTGAAACCTTTGAATTATTATTTAAATTACATTTATATCTCTTGGCTTCAGGCATTTACAGGTTAAAACAATGTCTGCCAAACGTTTTACGCTGAGGAACGTTTGAGAAGAGAATTTTGTTTTGCGGCACACGAAATACTAACAAAATAAACATAATACTAATCAATACAACCAAAAAATCTTAATACGAGTAAGAAAATTGTAAATATTTCGCTTTTATGACAAAAATAAAATTAATAATAATTTTTCCCATTGTTACTGTCAAAAAAGATAGAAAACATGGAAAACCCTTCATTAATTGAGGCAATTTTAATGTGCTATTTTCAGAACACAGAAAAAATTAAACTAAATGCTAACGCAAGATTTCCCTTTCATTAAAAATGAAGACTATGCAGATAGTAGCGCAGAGAACTAAACATTATACATACAATAAGCATTAGCCAGCAAAATAATGATGCCAATAATTTTGGGAAATCGTTTTGTCAAAACCTTGTTCTAACTTAGATAAACCCACATCTCGTCGTCTAGTATCTGTAATCGTTCCTGTTTATTTACTTTTGTATCAAAAAACAGATTTCGTAGAGACAAGATGATCCAAATGGCAAAAAGATTTCACGGTAAGAAGCATCTAATCTTAATGTATGAAATGGTTCGCGATAGACTAACTACCTCTCACTGCACACAGTTTGATACTCAATGGGTAAATAAGATATTCTTTTCTTGGGCAACCATATGCTTCAAAGGTTTGGGAGGTCACCGAAATAGGTTACGATACGACCGGTATGGGTTAAAGGGCGCACCAGCATCATCAGTGCATTACCGTTGTCCTTTTTTACTGATGTTTCCCTTTCCCATTTCTGGAAGATACTTCCTCTGCACTCGCCGTACCTTTTATTTCCATTCTACTCACCAAGTCGTTTAAACTCTCCTTCCCACGTACCTTCGTATCTCCTGAACCCCCTCCACCAGACGTCCAACAGTCCGAGCTATTCTCTTTTCAAACTCATCTTCCATCCACTATAAACTCCACCCAATGCTTCCCACGAATTCCTTTCATGTCCCAAGAAAATAACCTCTTCCCTCGTATCGCGTCGAAGATCTAACTGAAATCACTTTCTCTGCGCAGCTTATCATGACATACCCCCGCGACATTCATTTACCGGCCTCTCCGATCTATCAATATTCAACTTGTCATCATCCCTTATCGTCTATCAAGTTTCCTCCTCTCACTAACCGTTCATTCCTCTAACTAATGTTGCCTCCCACTGACTCCCTTTCTCACCTCCTACGCTTTCTCTGCCCGCGTCCCGTTCCTCGAAAGCACCGCTGATTCTAATCTTCGGCCTCAAATGCTGGAAAAGATGTCGGGCTCCCAAATCGATTACAAAAACAGAGGCATTATACATACTTTGGAAGGTGATTAATTTTCCCAAGGAGAAACGGACATGAAAAAAGTCAGATGGAATCCGGGACTTGAACCCGGGTCTCCCAATTGCCGGTTGGTTGTTCTAGCCATTGAGCTATCCCACCAGAAAATTTCAGTGATTAATTTTGTCGATTTACAGCAAATAGGTGGTATATTTTGTAATAGTTTGTTAACTCGATGATAAATTAAGATTAAAAGATAACTTCGATTTATCCTCACTAATTTTTCTGCATTGCAAACACAAATCTTCTACCAATAGCGTCCTCCAGTGGACGCGATCACCTTGATTTCTAGAATACTTATCCCAGCCTATCGTTTCGGCTACAGTTCCTTGACGAATAGAATATTTACATACATACTTAATAAAAAACTTATAGGTTTCCACAAAATTAAGATAAAAAGATATTTTAAAATTAAATGCCGAAAACGGTAGAGTGTTTTAATGTATAATTTTGTGGAAACATGTACGAGTTTTTTTATTAAATATGGTTAATCGGTTCCACCAAGTTACTGAATACCAAATTGATTTTATTTACAATCATATTTTGGTGCAGGAAACAAAAATTATCTTCCTATCACTTTGGTCACAGTCTTGTTCATAACAAAAGTGTTATGAACGATACTGAATGTCTAAATAATTCCACGTTCAGGAATAAGGAAAATTCCAACTTTGGCTAACCACAATATTTATTAGACGACGACCATGGTTTCGATTCATAGAGCCATCATCAGGTGATGACGACGATGACTCGACTCTATAAGTCGAAACAGCGGTCTTCTCCCAATTAATTCTGTGTTTAGTAAAGGTTCGACTTCTACTTGTTCCTTCACGAGTCCTTCCGAGCAGTCACGGCCCAAGCAGTTGATTATAGCAATATTTAATTCATTTTGGTCTTTTCTTGTTAAATGCTACGAAAAAAGTTATTTACGCAGAAATACTTACGTTTTTCCCTCATAGCACTCTGTCCCAGCAACGAATACGGTGCAGATGGCTAATACGCATGTGATAGCACAAAATCAAGCGAAAGTGAAGTTCTTGATAGCGGCGTTTCTTCTATTTACATTCAATCTCGTAATTTAGGCAATTCCAAAAGAACATTTTTAAACCCAAATTGACCTCGCGATATTTTTGAGCATATACATAATTCCAAAATGAATACGAATACTTCCTTCACAGGATAGATACCTTAAAAACTGTCAACATTTCTCATACTTGATTTTCCAGATCAATAATTAGGAATGACTCTCCAATTAATTATTAGATACAAGCTGCAGCGATAGCTCCAATCTTGTTGGTTGATTTTCGAGATAATTGCTGACATTATCGATTGATTTGTGATGGAATGAGAGCCGAACAGCATCATTCGTTTAATCATCTTAGCGAGATCAAGGATGCCTTTTCTGTACACTTCAGCTAAGTTGACAGTTTGTGACAAAAATACCCAATTATCTTGTTCAAATATATTTAGGTTCTCATGGAAAGATCCTTTTTGGGATTAACTCCCACCCTCGTGCGATTATTTGCACGAAATTGCACGTGCAGATGAAATCATTTTTCTTCCATTCACTAGATTTCTTAATCGTTTTAAAATCAACGGAGTAAATTGTACAAATATTTAAATTTATTTCATAGACTTTATATTATGTAAACGTATTTAACATTGTGAATTTTTTATTTCATTTTATCCTTTCTTTCCATTCTCTATTATTTTCTTTCTTACTATTGCTTGTAAAATGTAAAATGTTTGGGCATTTGTCCGTAATAAAATTTATTATTATAGAGCTCGTAATCGCTAAATCAAATGGGCTGTTTTCCATTCTGTTGAATACGAGCCAAATTCTACCTCTGCGACAGCAACACCTTCCATAAGTTTGCAATGAATTGATTTTTATCGAATTAAATGTTTTTGTTCAGTGAAATGAGTTTATCTCGAGTTGGTTGAAATTAAACGTATAGCTATATTCGGTATGGTTGTGGAATTTGGCGCAATTGTGGAAATTTTCTCACGTCCATATTATGAAATTATTAATTCTACTCCATCTTAGGTGCGTAGAAGAAGCGTCCGCATAAAGTAATTAATTAGATTAGATCATTAATATTTTAAACAATATAACCATTCTTAAATTCATTACATATTATGAAAACTTTGT
>KZ308464.1:571869-601288 GCA_000376725.2 Ladona fulva | reverse complement strand
ATCGGGCTCACCATCGGAAAATTTCCTATTCACCTTCGTATTATTACTCGTTATCGAACTGCTTGCATTTCCAACTACCACCATTCCCACTTAGTTGTTCAAGTAAAGGATATTTTCAAAGTAAACTTTTTCAATGTTTTTAACGTAAGAGCCTTACAATTTTTGAAGGAGTGCACGGTATTCCTCGAAATATTGCCTCAAATTAAGAGAAAAATAATTTCTTGGCGGCTTTCCACTTTACAGAAAACCTACATATTTAAATAGGTCTCTAAAGTTATTAAATTCCTTTTTTGGGAAAAATTAATACACATCCTGGCTAAAAAATTTCAATTTAAAAGCCATATGTTGAAAATCGAATTATGCAAATCTTAGTGATTAAAATCTTCATATTGTCTCCCAAGAATTGCGCAATCCTAAATTCCTAATAAATATAGTTAATTTTGATGTGGAATCATGTCAAGCTGCATATCAATCACATTAAATATGAATAACAAGCAAATACATTAATACTGATTCCATATCAATATTAATATCTATAATTTATTGCATGGAAATTAAATTTCTTTACGTCCATCGAGAATTAGAATAAACTAATATGTTTCCATGAGGGGTTGATTTGCAATAGGCTCCATGGGAAGGTTTCACTCAAATGAATATTTAATTGAATTTTCAATAACATACTTATTCAAATGAGGGCTCCCGGATAGACAAGTGGGTAGCTCGTTCGTGATTAAAGCGGTCCCGGGTTCGATTCCATGTGACGGCCCACGCAAGCAACATGACCTTAGCTTCATCGAACCACTTTTAATTATACTACTACAACTACTTATTCAAATGCGTTTGGTTTGTATTCGCGACCACGGGTACGGGGAATAATTACATAGATATCTTCACGAAGAATAAATCATGAGAAACAACATTTTCTACTCCTTCTAGGAAGATTCTACTCCATAGAAATTTCATGGAAATAGAGATTTCTCAATATCTACTCCCATCACTCTTAGGATTTCTTAATGATATTTATTACGATATGGCACCTATAAATTATCTAGGTAAACTACGACAGATGCTTTAACAGGAGATAACTATTACGCGCATAAAAAATAAATCTAGCCTTGTTGCTCTTTTGGGTCTTTCGTTTAGATCTCAGGCCTTGCAAATACTTTTAACTAGAACGTTCTACAAGTGGTTTCATTCATTTCAAAACTTTACTGTAAACATCAATTTAATAAGATGTCTGTAATCATAACAGATTGAAGTCGACAGATCGGTCATTCAATGATGTTTACGATGTGGGAAGGCGTAACTTCGTGGGAAGCAATGACACGAAAAGAAGTACACTTAGTAATTTCCACAATACTTTTACTCACGCGACCAGTTTGCTTCCGCGGAAGCATCGTCACTCATAAAAGTACCTAAATGCCATATTGTGGAAATTGCTAAGTGTTCTTCTTTTCGTTTCAATGATATGTTTTCTCGTTTGTAGAGATCAGGTTTTCCTTTTTTAAACTCAAGGTGTTCTGGCCAAATATTGTGGAACGCCATCTAAAATAATTGCAAAACGCACTTCAGTTTATAAACTATTTTCCACAGTTTATAAACTGTGGAAAATACGAAGTACGTTTCGCAATTATTTTAGGGATTCCACTGTATACATTTTAAGATATGCTATAAAATAAGGGCTATTTGGAAACAATTACATTCATTATTTCTATTGGGATGTGATATTTGCACCGGGAGACTGAGAATAGTCTAAATCTATTTTTAGATTCCATTTAGCTCCGTTAGCTGAATCTACTCTACAGTAATCTGCAATAAAATTATGGCTCAGTGTAATGTATACTAAAATGGACTTACACTAATGTTCACTTTAGGGGACAGTATTACTAGCCAATTCAGGGCTTCGTATAACGGTTTGTTACAGTTAAAGTGAAGATTATAGTTAATATCCACGCTAATCTATCATATATATNTGTGCTTCTATAAATGTTCTCTTCAGGGCTCGATATTAAACTGATTTATCAGAGTGAAAGTGAACTTTATAGTTAATATCCATTCTAATCCATCACATGTAAAGGAGGCCAACCATAATCTTCACTTCAACTCTAACAAACCATTATGATACTGGGCCCTAAAGTGAACATTAGTTTAAATTCATTTGAGTATAGATCATAATACTGGGTCGATAAGTTCTAAAATAGTCCGAAATACTATAATATGCACAAACATAATCTGTGTTAAAAGGTATGCGCATAGGTGACCCTGATTGCAAAACTTGAGGTCGCTTTCATAACTCGCAGTGCCTTTCGGTGGCGGCGTTAGATTAAACAAATTTGGGCATGGCAGTTGTTACCTGTTTCAGGCTGCAGACGGAATGGTGGTGGGAGGGGTCGAAGGGCGGCGCGCCTTCCGACGAGTCCCTTCTTCTTATCAGCAACATGTAAGTGGTGAGCACGTTGCCGATGGTGTCCACGAGGTACATGGGAATTCGATTGAGGCCCACTCCGAGAGTCGTGTTGATTGACCTGGAAAGGACGGAGAGTTCACCATTCTGGAGATTGGAATTAAGGTTCCTATAAGGCAAGAGGATCCAACCATCCCTGAAAATACGACACGGTCCCGAAGCGGCCCAAAAAGTTTCCGAACGAGATTCGTTAACGTTCCCGGGAAGATTCCGCAATAAACTGGTTTACTTTGAGATCCGGACGACGGCGGGGTGTATTACCTTTAATGATGTAAGATGTGGGGAAGGGAGGCGGAATAGAAAATGGAATCATACAACCGTGAGCTGGGAAGGAATCTAGGGTCGACGCGTCGAGACGTTCAAAGTGTTTCTAATGCCCTTCTTTACTAAGGTAACGGAATGAGTTTGGGGAGAGGAAATTTAATACTGAATCCAAGCTTATGATTCGTTTACGATTAAATGTAAACACTTTTTCGGATAAAAGTTATGACTGAATGTCAACTACTATCACATAACAGTAACTGAGAAGAAACTCATCTTTGTACACATAAGCCTGTTTCTTAAACTGAAGTGAAAATAGCGACATGATTAGGAATGGAACATGTTACTAAACGATAAAATACGATAGGAAAAGAAGCAGTGCAGAAAATACAATGAAATTCAATTCAGAGCATCCAACCTAACCCATTTTCCGGCTGAATTATAACCATTAGGCATGGTAGTTAAATAGTTAAAATACCAGACCAGAAATTGGAAAGACCTGGGTTCGAGTCCCAGTCAATGTAGCTGTTTTTTATTTCTGTTTATCCTTGGATTTTGATCCATCCTTCCTTCCTTCCATCCCTGTTAAATCTGTTAGTATTTTACAATGCAGCACTGCAGTTTATCATTCCGTATGAAGTTGCGCTCTACTGCTTTGAATTGCATTGCATTGTATAGTCTGCCTTGCTTCGTTTCCTATCGGATTTTATCGTTTAGTATCATTCTATATCGTATATCATAGTTAGTACCGTATAGTTACGTATCTCAGCAGTAGTAGTATTTTCAATAGTACTTCGACAGATGAGGTCATTTCGTACATATGGGCCCACTCCGGGAATCGAACCTCGGGCAGCTTTTACCAAAGGCGAACGCGCTACTCACTGAGCTATACGAGAGGCCACATTTTCCTATCGTAACATACTCTATTCCATTGTGTGATACCACATTGTATTTTGTCATCTTGTACCGTAAATCATAGTACTGTCTCGTATTGCAATTTTTATACTAGAAACTGTCTACTTTTTGTACACTTCCAATGTATCATATCATGTCTTATCTCTATATATACCTTTTTTGTAGGATTTTAATCGATAGGATGAAAATTAACATTATTCCTTTGATTTACAAGAGTAATTTTTAGTCAAAAACAGCCTGCCGCACACATAATTCTCTTAATAGTAGATATCAATATTTCAAACAGTGCTTCTACGGTCCATCGGCAACCAAGAATCTTGGCCACTCCTGAAGTGTGACATATTTTGGAAATTTGTGGTAAATACTTCCACGCCTATAAGCCACCGGATAGCCACGTGGGTAGCACGTTCGCCTACGCAGAAAGCAGTCCCAGGTGTAATTCTCGGCGGGGGTCAACATTTATCGTTGTTCACCCAGCATCGTGATGAACATGGGTAGCTATCTGAATTAAGAGGTAGCGGATCCGACCCCGGATGAAAGCCAGATACGGCGGCGTGGGAGTCAATAAGCTGGCTGCGTGTCACCCAACGTTAATGCTATGTCCGGGCTATGTCCTTACCCTCAAAGGGATGTGGCACTAAGACATTACCTACTATTTTTACCCCCCACGCATAGCAAATTGAAAATCTAAGCCCACTGATACGAAACATTGCTCGCATAAGATGTTACCTGTGCCGTATTAATTGGAGAAAAAATTTTATTCTTCTTTTGATTAACAAGTAAGTTAGCTAACAATTTAATTTTCCACAAAATGGTAGAGATACCAAAAATGCGGAAACCTATCACCGTCTCCGGAGACGGGACTCAACGATGAACCATATTTGGTGGTGAAGCATATTTGGTGTAAAGAGGCTGCATAGCTTCGGATAGAACCAATGAATTCAGGTCAAGGACATTCTTTTCAGATACGGAATAAAACTCCGGTTAACGGGCAATTCAGTCAGCGGTCTAGCCTGTACACGGTGTTCCCAGCTGACCAAATCGTGATCTCGATGTGGGAATGCCTAACTTTGTGGAAAGCACGAAATACGAAAAGAAGCACAGGAAATTACTTGTGTGGAAAAGGAAATTGCAAGTGAGTTTCTTTTCGAGACAATCTCAAGGCCAAAAAAGTCTTTGGGTCCGCAAACAACATACGTTCATACACGCAGATTTCATTCCATGAACACATACACATTTCATTCTGTTACTGCTTTGTATATTTGCCAAAAGAATAATTTTTAAATGAAATGTCGCAGTTCCAGTTTCATTGATTTCCCTCGCCGTGTGTTATTGGCCGACGTAGTTATGTGCGCTGCATCTACGAAATAAATTATTATTTATTCGTGCGATAAAGAGACTTATAAGTCTCCTGGTTCATCAAACCCATTATTATTATTATTATTACATGCGTCACAGATGGACTACGAGTCCGGTGGTAACTTATCCTTATTCTGCAATTATTCCAATACAATGCTAATGTACATCTACTAGTACAACTATATTATAATGCCTGCATTTTCAAATAACAAAATTACATTATTACCATAAAATAGCTCCTAATTACAGCAATACGATATTACGACACAGCTGTCTCCTAGCATAAAAATATACTAATTCATTCAAGATATTTTCCATAAAAATAGAAAATTTCATTTAAAAGGCCAGTGAAAGTTTACGCATATCAACATTCGTACTTAAAATTACATCCCTTACTATCATACAAGTTATTTGACGGCTCGTGGAAGGCCTACGCAGTTACCGTACCGGTCCTGGGGACAGAGGAGCATCGCCTCGCTCTAACGCATAACGGCGCAAATATTCATTCATCAAATAACAGCGTAAAATCATTCATTATTCCCAACATGCCTGATTGGTATAAGATTCGTTATATCTATCGCGTCAATGCAGCATTTGCATCAAAATAAAATAAACGAGGGTGAATATCAATAAATTAGTTCCGTAAAACGAAGATATCTCGATGTTGATGGCTCGTAAAATCTAAAAAACTCTTCCATAAAAACCCTTCTTTTTTCATGAAGAATTTCTTCGTAGCAAACTAATAATAAATTTTCATCCCATTCTTCGTGGCTATAACGCGTTCTTCGTTGGAGTTTGCTTTTTAATAATTTTAAGCATTTTCAAATTAAGCCGAGAACTTCTGTCAATCTCGCAATTGCAATGTGTGAGCGACGAAACGGGAGAGAAAAATCAAGTACTGCGTAAGAACGATTTTGATTTAGTAGGGGTATTACTATAATTAATTAGAACAATACTATTTAACTTAAGCTCACGAAGTTTCATCAACGAAAAGAATTTACTAAGGGTTCTCGGATAGCCATGCTAAAACTAAGAAGCGATTCAGGGAAGTGATTGCCAGGACGGATAGTTACTTCTGGTCGTTTTTCCCTCGTAGTATTAGAAAAGCTAATAGCAGTTTGGGTGTGAGAAAATAATCGGTGTTCGGTGTTTTTACACCCCCTGCCACGCGCCATTGGCGGCTTGCGGGATTTAAATGTCAATGTAAATTCCTACGCCGCGGCGGATGAGTATCCTACTGCGCGCCGTAGGATATTCATCTCGTATATTCGACACAAATACATTCATCTGTTGGTTTACAGACAAAACAACGATTGGGTTTAATTTAGGAAATGTATGTGGAGGGAGGGTTGATTTCCTTAACATAATGCAAATGCAGCTCCTGCTATGATATCTTGGTGACTAGAAATATTTAATTGGGGCTTCTTTCGGTTAAATTGGTCCCGGTCTCGATTCCTGATAAGGGCCCATATGTGCGGAATAGCCTAGAAGCATTTATAATAAGGTTATACTACACTGGAGTCAACTTCTTCAATTAGAATAAGCGTGAAGACTTGATTCCTAAAAATAATGAATCCTGCGAAATATCTACTGTTTCTAAATATTCCCTTAGTAGAGGTAGCGAGTATATACCACTGTGAAAATGTGTAGAATAGGCTTCCACATGATAGGAATAGATCATTCACCCAAGTCTCATCGTTCAATTTCTAAGTTTCGCGTCCACATTTTCATTCTACATTAGATATTCTTTTCGGGTCTCTCTCGAGAGTCACTTCTTGAGAGTCTCTTTGTATTTCAAGAACTGTATGATACTGAAATTGAATCATACATGATCACCCTCGGATTTAGAACATCTGTTCCGGACGTAAAGATCAGACCGTAGCCCCATATGAAATTATCACATTATCAAAAGTAAAATTCCCCCATTATTACAAAACAAGTAGAAGTAGATTCGGTGGAAAATCGAAAAGTTACACAACAGAAAGGAAAAACACGATACAATATAAAATGTTCGTTTAAAATGACAATACTAAATTGACGGATTTGAAACTAAAAAAAGATATCTGAGATTTTAAATATATTGAGAAAATACTTTCCGTAGAGTGATAGATAGGAAATCCCTGTTGAAGGCACATACTAAACCAAACATTTCACAAAGGAGAGCACCATTGCTGGATGCTTTTGCACATCTACATATGTACCCAGCAAGCCACCTTTCGGCGTGTGGCAGGGGGTGCATGCACCATGAATCTACATTCCTAATCGGTTACTTCCGCGTATCATTCGAAGAAAAAATTAATCTTTGAATCGATTCGTTCTAGCGTCTATCTCTCTGATTTTCCTCTGAGAATCAGAACGCCCTATGTAACAGGAAGGGCGCATAATATCGGCTACATCTTCTACGAAAGTACCTTCCCTGAACTTATTTAGTAAATTTATTCTTTGTTTTAATGTTCTATTTCCTAGATTTTCCAATTCTGGGTCCTGAAGCATTTGGGTAATGCTCACTAATTTGTCGCAACAATTTCAAGCTGAAACACTGTTAATTTAATTCAAAATCTAAAAAATTTAATAAGGTGTCCTATGCCATGCAATGCGTGGCTTTTCAGTCTTCTTCACATGGAATTGTCCAATTACGCTAAATAGACATCATAACCAAATTGAATCTTCGAACCCCGCAATTAATGTGATAAGGAAAGAGTATCTTTTGGTAGCTTTAAATTTCTTGCGGGTATTTACCCTTTTCAGCCCCTTTAAATCCGCGCACTAGCTTGGGTGACGGTATCCACGGCGGAAAACCACCGACTCGAATGGGGTGTGTAAGCAACTAACACAAACTTACAGATACAGGTAAAATTATGAGAACAAGTAACTTCTTAGCATAACAAGCAAATATAAATCCTGATTCAAGTAAAGTACAGGGTAGGCATCTTTCTGAAAATGACAAACAAAAAATCTAAAGATATGAAGCATGTACGTTTTGGCTACCTTGACGGATGGATTTCTTTCACTTATCTTTCGGTAAACGAATGAGAATAAGGAATCTTTCCATTAGTTCTTCCCCAGTTTTGTTGATATCTGCGATCATATGAGAATAGATATGTACAGTATACAATAAAAATGAAATTTCTATGTGTCCACGAATTTCTTAAGATGTATACTTAAATAGATACGCTTAAGATGGCTTTAATAGAGCTTCCACTGCTTTGCGGAAAGAAATTTTTACTAAAGGTAAAATCCGCAGAATGAGTAAATTCAGTAAGCAACTTAATACACTTATAGATTCGTGTTTTTCTGAATAATTAGGGAGATGATATTGGGATCTCGAAAGGTTGTTTTGTTCTTAGGTAGATACATCTATCCTTCGCCTCTATGGCGAATCGTACGAGATACTGTCAAGAAGTTTTTCTTTATTATCAGGCTAAAGTAGGAGTGTTGAGCGTACTTTTTAAAATGTAAAAACTTAGTTTGGTGCTGTTATTGAGTTCTAATAAACGATGGTTCTTCGTCGATGAAATTTGTTTGAGGTTTATAAAAGGTTTACGGGATTCTTCTCCTTCGTTCGTATCAAGAAATAAATTTATATTAGACACTACTCACCGCAAAGACTCTCATAACTCAAAAGGTCCTAATTGAAAGCCAAAGACTGATGAGAATAAATCTTGCAATCGAGAATTATTTAACATGAACTTGAATTATATTATTGAAATGAGGTGGAAAATTATCACTGGAACGACAAACGAATATCCTCATTTCAAAGTAAAACAATCTTGTGAAAGTATACGAATTTATGATATCAAAATATATTGTATGACGCGCTCCATACTCTGATTGTATTAAATTTGATTTCAGTAAGTGACCACATGTCATGTCTTAAAGGATATTTCGCCTAAGATGTTTGCGAAGTAGGTGATGTCACATCGTACTGTGATGATATGGACGGTTTCCGATTGCAGCATACCTACTAGACCAGGGAGAAAAGCACGGGTAAACGAACTTCCCTCTCATTTAGGACGTCCCATTTCCTCTCCTAT
Organism: Ladona fulva; assembly: GCA_000376725.2. Classification (NCBI taxonomy): domain Eukaryota; kingdom Metazoa; phylum Arthropoda; class Insecta; order Odonata; family Libellulidae; genus Ladona; species Ladona fulva. The sequence goes on along the minus strand of KZ308464.1, from coordinate 592,255 downwards.
GGTTTTGGAATGTAATGGTGGAAGGTAAAGAACCAAGGAGTCTTCGGTCTGACGACTTTAGATGGATATAGTCGTGAATGATTCGATCTTCGAAGTTTATAGCTACCAAATTTACCCAAAATCTATCTCGTAAAACTGTGTACCCCGTTCTCAGATATACCGCCGACCCTAGGTTTTTCCGTCTATACTTACTATAGAAAAATTTTGATCGAAAATTGTAGGCTTGTTTTAATTACACGTTCTACAGTAGTAAGTGTTAAGATAGAAATTATTCAACTTTCTTAACTTACAGCTTTGACTGTTATAGGTCAATAATTCTATCATATGGAAATGGCCCTAGCTGTCAAGGCACCAATAAAAGTAATTCTAATTCAATTCTATCATAAGTCAAGATATACGACATTATAAGCATTTTGCTAGTTTTTGGTTCTATATAGTTGGACATATTTTTTTCTCGGGCTTACTTAATAGGTTATTACATACTAACTACTAGGTACGTAATCACATGATATGATGAGTATAAATATTTTTGGTAATTTTACTTTAATTTCTCTTCTGTACAGGTTGACAGTTCAGAATTCTTGTCAATTCTGAACTTCTTTATGTAAATGACGACCTGGACACGAATATATACGATTAGTTTACAAAAAGTTACATCTTTTAACGTCACTATATTTTAAATGTTTATCTGGGACGTAATTTCGAGTCTTTTTTAAAGTTTTAATAAAATAAAATTGGTAACTTTCGAAGAAACATATCCTTGTTTTTAATAGTTTTAACAGTGCTTCGACAGCATAGGTTATTTCGCATATAGGCCACCACGGGAAATTGAACCCGGGACAGATTCCACCAAAGGCGAACGTGCTACCCACTTAGCTATCTGAGATCCCAGAATATTTTCCTTCCCAAGGCATCACTGACAATTAGATAGGAGACCAAAATCAAAGGCGAATTATCGAGGCTCACTGAACGTGTTCCATGCTAAGTTGTCCCCTATTTTCGAAATATTTATTTTAAATAATGGAAAATATGGTGGCTAACCCTGTACGTATAGCGACGAGAAAGCTGGAATATCGGACCAGAATCGTAATGGTTTGGGTTTCTGGAGATGATGATCAAAATTCCCATTGTATGCTTTCGAATTCCATTCAATCCATGAAAATTTCCTCTCAATTATTTTTCATTTACTGGCTTAAAGTAAATACTTCGGCATTGCTATTAAAATTCAACTCTGTCTCAGCAACAGTTCTTAGTTATTTGACTTATCCTAATGTCCATAAGAACGTCTATTCTATTACTTGACTGACTGAAAGTAGATTTGTTCGTATTTGAATCGACGATAAAGGAATAGTTTGCGCTATTAGCGACTATCGTAAACTTCAAGCACGCCGGTGAATTTACACGTATATTATTGATGGATACCGACCACCGCCCAGTAACTCAACATTAGACGTCGGCAGTCTTAAGAAAGATCTCCCATCCAACTCTTATCTAAAAGTGTAAAATTTCTACGATAAGTTTTGGGCGTATCTCGCCTAAGTTATCTGGGCTGTACAAAAGAAATTTCACCGCTCTAGGCGTTAAGATAAAATTTTCGGATGAAGAGGAGAGTAGAGAAGAAAAAACTAGCTCATATGATAAACGGGATGCCTAAGAACGTTTATTGTACACGCTGCCACATCCAGTCAAACTCTGAAAGGTTGAGGTTCCTGCCATCTAGCGGCGAAAGAGAGAAGTAAGTAGAGGTAGATTCCGTGGCCCCTCAAAAGAACTTCACTGGTCTCCCACCTTCCGGCACTACTGTAAAACGTTTGTAGGAATCGATTCATCGGAAGCCGCGCGAAAACTTTCTTAATTCAAACGACCCTGCGGCAGACATTTTTGTGTAAGGAGAGGAAAGTACTATCCAGTTCTGAGGAAAGGCCACTTTTACAGCACTTTGGATGAAGAATTACTCGGTACATTGATGAAGAATTCCGCGTTATGGAAAATAAGCTATATTCCAGTAAAACTGATCAATCAATTATTTTCAAAGTTCAGATTCTATTCAGTACCGTAATATTGGGGGAACTCGCAAGGCAAGATCAAAATTGCGAAAGCACTTGCTGCTTACGGGGATTGAACTTTTCCTGATTTTCAAATTCCTTCCATACATGCCTTTTACAAGGTTCTATTGTAAAATTATATTTGTTACGTCAAGGTGATAGATTTTGTTAATTTAAAATTAATGTTACCGATTAGGTTCTTTTGGTATAGTTTTCAACAGAATGAAAAGTATTTGAGCTCAGAGAATACGGAAGAAAAATTGTTTTAATTTAACTGTCTAGGATAGATTAATTCCACTATAAATATGAATTGGCGAAGTTGTTGAAAATGTTAAAATTTTTCAGATTTTGCAGTTTAATATATCTATGCCTAGCATTTCGGTCGAATTCTGGTTTGAACCACAATCCCTCAGCCAACAAATAGCCCTGAATTGGGAATGAGGCTTTGTAGGCTGGAGGAGTGAGGTCTATGCTAATCTAAAGGCGATTAGTTTGCTGATGCTTTTATCATTCGGAATCAATGAATGGAAAACATGTAAGTTCAGCACAATCATCCTATGAACACAACTTGGCTTAAATTCAATAAACGGTGACAAAATTGATGCCATAACTGAATTTCATTCACACCTCAGTAGTTTTCGTATTATGACAGCCAAAAACAAGACTCAGAGAAAAATGGAATGGAAGATATACATTCTTTTATTTTGTTATAAAAAGAAATCTAAAACATTCCACACATCGAAGCATCGTTTCAAGAATGTTATGCATGTACGCAAGGGTATATATTGGCAGAGCATTGTTCCATTCTTTCCTTTGATGATATTAACAACGATGCTTCGTAATACAACCTTTCCACGAATTAGTGCACATCTCATTCACATTCATATTCATAAAGACGTATTATTATTATTGTTATTATTATGTCTCTTTTCTTTTTTCCTCGCCACAAAGTGACGGTGTCATGGGAACTCAAAATATATTGTATGACGCGCTCCATACTCTGATTGTATTAAATTTGATTTCAGTAAGTGACCACATGTCATGTCTTAAAGGATATTTCGCCTAAGATGTTTGCGAAGTAGGTGATGTCACATCGTACTGTGATGATATGGACGGTTTCCGATTGCAGCATACCTACTAGACCAGGGAGAAAAGCACGGGTAAACGAACTTCCCTCTNTTGTAACTCTTATTTTCTAATATATATATTGGTTTGTATTTGTAGTATTGCGTATTGCCAGAAGTCAGATTTTTAGAAACTGCAAGCCTTTGGTGGATAATTTTTGCCACATTGTTGTGCCTGGCAGTATAGTCGTGGCTGGCAAATGCAGAGCATCCTCCCATGATGTGGTCAATTGATTCTGCATTTATCCGTCGGTATATTCTCTTTTAGGATATGCTTTCTGTAATGTCTTGTGTTTATTACTTGGTCCAGGATTGCTACCATGAATGCCTCTTGCCTTTCGATAGCCATTTATTAGAGAGGAGTGAGTCCACACTTTCGTTTCCTAATATTCTGCAGTGTTTTCCGTGGAGTTCTTTTTGTCCTCAGTGTCCCATTTCTTCTTCATCTGATATTATTCTAATTTCATAGTCAATATCTTTGTTACTCAGGTTTAGTAGGGTGTAATTCTGATCTGCATCTATTATCGTTTGAAGAAGTTGATTTGAGTTTTTACTATAGAAATATTTTCGCATGTTTTTTTTATATGTTTATTGTGAATATATCCAGAAAACTCTGACCACTTTTACTTCTTGGTAGTGTGATACGTTCTACTGATGAATTTTGGTGATGTATTCGGTATTTAGTCAATGTGATTCTTGTCATCCTATTTAATTTTTTTAGATTATTATTATTATTCACTTTTCGTGAAAACGGTGAAAGGTAAAGATGACAAATAGTTCTCTGTTCATAAAAAATGGCAGCAGGATGAGGTCAAAATATTAAGAGAATGCTTTAAAACGAGACAAACTACATTTAGTGATTTGCCGATGGCGGACTAAGGTGCTTTTTTAACCCAGATATATTTTCTTTTTTTATTGTGAATTATATTTTACCTTTTCCCTTGTTCTGCTCCCAGATACTGTCTTTATTTTCTTATTATTTATTAAGTGGAAACACGTACCCCCAATTATATGCGCTACAATAAAAAAATCTTCAATTACATACGAATTAGATGTTAGGAGTGACTAACTAGTCTTACTCTTGCCCAAAGCTAGGATATTAATATTCTTATCTTTGTTTATTTGCTCAATTGACTGGTTGTAAAATATTCCTTTCCTCATCCTCATATTTCTTTATTGTGTTTAATTAAATCGTCAACGATGTACTATTGATTTCACTTTCCTACCTTTCTTTCACAGGACTCCGAAACTTTCCCCATCCATTTCAATTCACCTCTCCCAATTTCAAAGGCCCGTTTAGATTCCTGTTAGATAAAATACATTCTTATCTACGCTTCGACAGAACATTTTCGATGATAGCTAGAATGAAATCTCTCTTCAAGAGGGTTTTTTCTCATAATCCATCAAATGGTTATCTTTCTATCACTGTGTTGAGTGCTGATCACAAACCAGGGTTTCCGATTTCGGCCATGCGAATCAATCAAAGTCTCAGCTGTCATATAAATTATTTTCCGTGCAGTAACTAATAGGCCACGAAGCTAATACTTCGAAGATCATTAAACCGATCATTTTAGCCGAGCAACTTGGAACCTGGGTAACACTTTCAATTAATAATCATTGCTGATTTCGAAAAAAAAAATCAATAGAAATATCTTAGAAGAGAATGTATTATCCAGTCTAACTGTAAAGTAATCAGCCACAAGTTTTGAAGAGGAATTCGCGAATACAAGCTCATGTAAGGTACATATACATGAATGCATGCCCTCTGCATTAGAGGTCTGCATGGGCCGAAATTTTCCTCCAGAACAAGTTTATAATTGAATCCTAATCCAAACCGGCTGGAGCATAGTAAGACATTTTCGTTCTCAAGCCCTTCCCGAGCCTGAACCTTACTTAATCGTTCAAGAAAGAATCGTTACTAGGAATATAGGAATAGATAGATTGATTTACCTCAATTATTCCTTCAGCAATGCAAAAATATCTTTAGAAACATTTAAATTTGAAAAATCTTTACAAAATCTTTAGAAAATTTGAAAAAAATTGTATCTTTGTAGCAAGCAGATGTATTTGTAGTGATGGTGTATTTTTATAACCTTAAATATATGTACATATTATATTGGTTTAGTGTGGCTTGATGATGGTTGTTCTGTAGAAGGCGGAAATGTTGTGTTATTGAAATTGGCATAGTATATTCTTCTGCATAATTGTATATTGTAGTATTGTAATTATTGTAGAATAGTAAGTTTTATTATTATTATTATTACTGTTACAGATGGACTAATAGTCTGTAGCATGTAATATCTAATTCCCGGTAAATTCTATAAACAAAGAGAAAATATTTTACACGATATTTTATTCCGAATCTAAATCAAATTTATTCTATACATCAACGTGATTTTTCGAGTTACTGATCGCCTTCTTCTTTGTACATAAATTTTATAGAACAAAAAAGACTCGGTGCATATAGTCTTAGCAGTGTGTAGCAAAGTCCTCCGTCTCTATTCAAGGACCAAAAACTGTTTGAGAATGAATAATTTCTTCTTTCCCAAGCTATACTCGGACTGGAGTCCAATAGATTGCCAAATTTTCCCGGCCCATGGGCCAGAATATGTGAATGTAGATGAATATAGAGATATACATAATCTTTCCAATCTTAATCGAATCTTAGAATGACCCTGTTTTCTATTGGCCAAATATGTTCCGAAATAGAACAGTGAAACAAGAAAATAAATAGAGATCCCTAAGAATATAGGATTTAACGGGTCTGAGGATGTTAGCAAGGAGAAACTCAAAGGAAGCTTCCGGATGTCTGGAAAATTTTTGAGAGGATTCAGATAGCGATTTGACAGGAGCGAAGATAAGAGAGCAACAAAATGGAGTATCAGCGAAGGCGTCAGGCACTCTGAATTGAGTCGATTAGACTTGAAATTGGGAAAATTTCCCGAAAGAAGAAACTAAGCGTAATTACGTATTAATTTGTGAGTATAGCTGACATAGCAAAATGATTTACTGTTCGAAAAATTCGAGAAAACGGCTTATCTAATCTATAAACAAAATAGGGCAAAATAGCAAATTATAAGTAAATAAATAACATCTTTATTTTGGGAAAAATTGAGTCAATAAAGTCCGCTCTTCCATTCAACCAGTCAAAGTAACTTGATCTAATTTATAAACAATACTAAAAGTAATTAAAATAATATGAATACAGTTATTTGCGATTAAAAAGCCTACGTGAAACTTGGGAAAAGTAATCCACCGCTGCAGAACACCCACAAAGAAAAGGGGTGTGAAAAACATACGCAAACCTTCTGAGCGTAATAACTGAATGATGATAAAACAAAGACCCTTATCCTGACATGAGATTGCACAAATTAAATCACATAAATAATACGCTCTACGAAGAATAGACACTGCCAATACATGCCAAGCAAATAAAGTAAACCATTATGTGCTGTTATTTCAATTTTCTATGGAATATCTTTTTACGTGTTAGATGAGAAACGGTTTATTAAATTTTTTTACTAAGCTAATTTCGTAGGTCTCGCTCTTACCTTAACTTTTGTAACTTTACATACATTCCTGTACTCTATGTTTGTCTACAGATGGAACTCGCGTTTGGAGAACAAACGGTCCCGGCTGATTACTTTACAGGTAGAAAGTCCCGGATTACCGACTTCTAGGAATTACTCTACGCGCATTTTGCAAACAAAGCTTTTATCTTCTAGGGTGTTCATAAATGAGCTGAAAGCGAAAGGTGAACGGTCGGTTTCTACCTTTTGTGAAGCTGTAAGATAATTGGGTGGGGTTTTACTGTTGTTACATCGTTGTCACAGTTAGGGGTTGTTAGTTCCTTCTTTTCGCAGAGCGGTCAATGAGTGAGTATGGAGAACTGAGTAGTGGGCCGAAGTTCTTAGTTTAAAACTAATTTATTGACAGCAATGCTCCAATTTTCGTTCCTTGAAGCAGTTTATTCGTTCTAAGTTATAGGTAATTAGAAGTCATTTTGAAATTATTCAGCCCCAACCTCTATCAAAATGTCATTGAGTCACATATGTTGGATGTTAAATGTCTTACATTATATGTTGGATATCCTTAAATGTCTTACATTGTGGGCCCAAGGCGATCTTCGAAACGCACCAGAAGGCTGCACCTCATGGGACTTGCCCTCAGGCGGATCAGAGTCAAGTGATATGGAACTGTTGCAGAGTACTCTGTCCAGAATGGCGTGAAGGGTGGATCAAGACGAATCTCCGATGGCTCCAACTCCAATTCCCGGAGGTACGCAGCCGCACTCTCATCTTCTCAAAACAGAGCGAAAACATTGTCATATTAGCGAAATAAAGAGTTAGGGGCTCTTTGCCCACGTATTTACACGTAGCTATGAAGTAAAATCGAAAGCGAAAGTTTATAATTTATCTGGTTCCAAATATTTTTAGGAGGTTTTTCCTCCCAATTTCACAGGAACATTTTGGAGGGGTTTCCCTCACGTCAATGGGTAAATGCCAGGGAATTACAATTAATATTAATTTTTATATTATTTTCCCCTCCAGCGTTGCCACCTGGCCAGATGGCTAAATTGCAACGTAATTACAAATAAATAAATAGTTTTCTAACATGAATTTGGATAAATGTAAATTTAGGAGCCAGATGACATATGTATAATGTTATCACGTCGTTAAATTAAAAACGTCGCGAGGTTTATAGACCGGCGCGTCGGTCTATAAACCGGGAATTCAAACCCAGACAAAGGGAATAAACTAAAACTTAAATGCAAGACTAATATTTGAAGTAAAGTTTTCTTTTATTTTAAAATTAGTTTATACATACAAAAACATATAAAGTGGGATCATGGTTAACGATGTACATACTTCGTTAACGACGAGTGGCTGCTATCAAAAAATGTCTCGGGTAAGGACGCAGGCTTTGATCTACTACGCCTTCTGTTGAAGATAGACGATTAAAAACTGTTTTTACGACTATTCATTTTCTTTTATTTGTATTTTCATATTTTTTGTTGCTAATTACATCTGCATCTGCATTAATATAATCAAATAAATTATATGTACCATATTTGAATTACATTAAAATGATATATATAATCTGCATATTTTCCATGCAGTGTGGTTGTTTAAAATCGCGCTTTGTTAACCAAATGCATCGCGTCGTTAACCAAAACGACGCACAGTGGGCTAGAATCGAAAAAAGCTGGTCAAGAGGCCAAAAATGGTTTTTTAGAGTGAGGAACGTGAAACTTCGCATAGATATTCAGAAAAGATTGAATTATGTTGATCCGCCTTTTATTTTTCGTTATTTNTTTTATGAATATTCTGATTACAACATATATTTATGTTTATCGTCTATTATGAGTTTTGTACAATATTTACGACGCATGTCTTACAGAGTAAGTTGCCCTTTTTCAATGTTTTTAGGTGTAACGTGCTCTCAGCTTGCTGGTACATTTATCGAAATATTTTAATCAAACGAGTTAAAATAAAAATTTATTCAAAACGTTGGTGGCATGAATCTATTCGTTATGTGAAAATTGATGAGATGGTTAAGGCTTTTGGTTGGATCGTTTCTTCACATCCGTAAATATGGAAGATGATGATGACGTACGTCTAAATGTTTTCTTACTGTCAATGAAAATGTTATGTGTTGTGGGAAAATTCTTTTATTGAGCGTGGAGCAATGTAGTTTGTACTACGATCCTTTGATTATTTCCGTCAAATTCTTTTGTTGCAGAGGTATATACTCTCCGTATATCTTTTCATTCATTTTCTTGGAATATAACGTAATGTAAAAGTATTGTCCTTGTAGATATTAAAATTCTCAAACGGTTGGATTATGATTGGGTTAATGTTTTTATTTTCCTATTATTACTCTCAAAGACTTCAACTTCGTTTGCCCGGTCTTTAGATTTCATTATGTGTTCTAAAACTTGAATTTCCCTAAAAACTAAACTAAGATCTGACAATTAAAAGATAGGATATAAAAAAAAGTTCCCAACTTTCCCATTGCCTCTCTGAGAAATCCGAGTAATACTTTTACATTGAGCTCAGTAAATTGTAAGACAAACTTTAGTGGGGATTGCCACACGTAATCGCCCTGTTAACATTTTTTGGCATGAATAGAATACTTATTTGTTCATCTGCTTGAGGATGATAAATAGCTTTTCAAGAGGATCGGAAATACACTGCGTGTTCCGGCAAGTTACCTACCGCTAAAAGAGAAGACATTCTTCACATACTGCTTGGATTGTACTATTCCTTGAAAAACGTTGTTTAGCCCCGGGCTTTGTGTCTCTGATATTGTTTAAGATACTAATTCTGAACCAGTAGTTTTAAATAAACTATATACTTTTGGGCGCAATACTGAAAGATGGTTATGGAAACGAGAGATAGCAGTAAGAAGATTTTGAATTTACATCGTAAGAACCACTAACTGGCTTAGTAGAACATTAAGAAATCGGGCCGAAAGAATTAAGGAGACGTACCATCATCGATGAGGAGGGTAGGATTGAGGGAGATAGGATTCGGATTAAAGAATCATCGGATGGTAGATAAGAAAAAATATTGTACTGTAATAATCATATTAACATTAAGATTTCTCTTAAGACATTACATTTACCAAATTCAACTAAAGTGCTGAGAATTTAGACCAAATATTTTATAACGGTGGGGAAACAAAGGAATTCTTAATAATAACCTCGAGATAGGAAACTAACCTAAAACGCTTTAAATAATGAATTTGTTAAATTTTTAATATACATATGTTTCGTGTAGTTAAAAAGTTACGAATAAATTTATATTTTCACTGTCACTTATTGCGACAACATTCAAGATATTCGTCGTTGATAACCAAAAGATGCTAGGAAAAATTCTCAACTACTTTAAAGTATAACTTGATATAATTAATGATATTAAGGATAACTCTTAGTTTAAACCAAAAATAACATAAAATAGCGAATAATACTCAATAAACAAATAAGGTACTCTGAGTTGCATTGGATGATTATTTATTCTTTTACTCCGCTAATATGTGAGATAAAAATTTCCTAGTAGGGTCTAAAATTACTGTGGAATAAGTTTATAACATTTATAGCCGGAATATAACATTATAATTGCTAAAAAAACATAATAAGACTGCCGAATAAGCAACGTGACAGAATTCTTAGTGACCGTGGCGCTCAGCCGGGCCATGCCGCGGGATCGAAACTGCGGTATAAGAGACTCGGTAGTGTAGCGCCGTTTTCCTAGTTGCTTTCCTCACTTTATCCCAAAAATTGGCCGAAAAAGGTGTCCGCCATTTTGTTGCGTAAAATAAGCAGAGGTCCATATCTGAGCACAAAACTATAACTAATCAAAAGATCGGAAACCGTACTAAAATATGGCATAATCGGTTTTTCCATCTGTTTCCTTTAGTCACGTCTGCATCGCAGCAAACTTGAATGTTTTTCAGAAAAATCCGAGAACATTCTTTTCTGTGAAAATTTTCCAAGTTTGACACCCTGTATCTTTTTGACGCGCACAAATAACGAAAAATAAAAGGCGGATCAACATAATTAAATCTTTTCTGAATATCTATGCGAAGTTTCACGTTCCTCACTCTAAAAAACCATTTTTGGCCTCTTGACCAGCTTTTTTCGATTCTAGCCCACTGTGCGACGGGTTAAACGATAGTTTTGGTTAACGACAGTTTTGGAACGAACTACCATTGTTAACCAAGGACTACTTTGTTATAATACCAATTATTAATAATGCAACTTGCTTTAGCACACCTTAAATCCTTCTTAAATTTTAAGAAATTAACTTGTGCCTTTGAAACGTTTATGAAAGATTGAAACATTTTGGTCTCAAAAGTTAGAAAAACCTTCTAATAAAGTACCAGATAGTTTCTACTACCGTGGCAAGCTATTCATATGAGATACTAACCGGAAGAACAGGTGTGCCTTTGCTGGATTACCGTGAAACCTTCAGTCGTTTGAGTTGGTGAAGTACTCAACTTGGCGCTCTGCAGGTGAAAACTGAAAACATATCAGAGAAATGGTGGGATATTAATCACTTCAAAGGAAAAACTTATTTTGAGATGAAACTTACTCTTTAAGGAGGTCGCTTCTTAAACGCTTTCAGAGAGTTCCGATGGAGGAGTAGAGAACAAGGATTACTATAGTACACAAGATATTTAAGAAAGGAAATGGACAGAACACGAACTGTTTAGGTTTATTTCAGCGAAATCATAAAACAAAGGAAATATCTTATAAGAGTTGATTGACGTTGATTTAGCAATACTGATTAAAAAATTTAATTTTGCAATGCTTTTCAATTCCTATTGAGGGATAATTTTCAAAAGGACGTAAAAACTTGATTTAAAAACTTAATTTCACATAAACGCATACATATTTTGTACAGCTTTTAATGTTAAAGTGATAGTTTGAGAAATAATTGAAGAAATAAGGATATAAAAACCAAAGATATCCTTAAGGAATAATTAATAATTGCAGGAAAACACCCACTAAGAAGGGGGGCCTGAAAACCCTACGCAAAATTACCGAGAGTAATAACTAATAGATGTGAAAGAAGATGACATGAAAGAAATTCACATTTGTTATGAGAATGGATGGAAAACGGTTGATAAATCGACACTGATAAAGCGAAACACATTACATTTTCATGGGTAGTCATTTGACTACATGAATCCCTCTTTTCTCCTAATACCACAGACGAAACAGACTTTTCATATTTTAAATTTCCCTTTTGAGAATTCCATTCTACGAAAAGATATTGCTAGATTGACTGTGAAGTTAATAAATAACCCATCACAGAAAAATATTGTTTGGAAAACACAGCAATAAAATCTCTAAAGATGATCCACTTAATACAAATATTAAACCCTTCTCTAAACTAGATTCATTGTTTGCTCGTACGGTTCACGAAGTTAAAAAATAATTGAAGATTATCTGCTAGCAATATATAAAATGTCCACTTTTTCCTAGGCCATAAAAAACAAATCCTCGTTGATTTGAGGTCGAATTACATCTATCTACCATTACAATCACCTTCGTACATATATTTTTAATTTATATAACTGCATATTTATTATTGATATACTAATTCTGAACTAGTAATTTTAAATAAAATATATACCTTTGGGCGCAATACTGAAAGATGGTTATGGATGCGTGAGATAGCAGTATCCAAATATATTTTACGAAATTACGAAATTAATTACGAAAACGAAATTCCTTCAACAAGAACCTTTTAAGAAGATTTTGAATTTATGTCGTAAAAACCACTAACTGGCTTGGTTGAACATTAAGAAATCGGGCCGAAAGAATTAAGGAGCTGTACCATCATCGATGAGATATAGGAGGGGAGGATTGAGGGAGATAGGATTCGGATTAAAGAATCATCGGATGGTAGATAAGAAAAAATAGGTATTGTAATAATCATATTAACATTAAGATTTCTCTTAAGACATTAAATTTGCCAAATTCAACTAGAGTGCTGAGAATTTAGACCAAATTGCTTATATCGTTCGGGAAACAAAGGAATTCTTAATAATAACCTCGAGGTAGGGAAACTAACCTAAAACGCTTTAAATAATGAANACAATAAATACCAAATTTGGGTATTTTTAAGATCTGTACATTTTATTGTAGCAGGTAGTTCGATCAAATGTATTTATCTATTTGTCATTAATCATCAGAAGTGGTAGGAATTAACAGAAATGAATGACTGATTTTTAAAAAATCCCAAAGAATCGTTTTTGGAATCGGAAATTTGGTTACACATTATCCAATTCCGCTACCCATAAAAGTTCCAATATTTTAGGTTTCCAATTCCGATTAATTGTTCCATCACTAATTTTTTTTTCATCCGATTTCAGCCATTCTCTGTGAGAAATAAATTGAAGCAATTATAGAGAATTAACGTCATACAGCTCCCAATGAGATAGAAATATGACATTTTGGGATTAAATAGAGGGCCAGTGGACTATTACAAATATATCTTTTTGCCAAAACTACTATGAGTTCGACACTGGACGAGCCGAAAGTAGTTCTATATGAAATGCCTGTCAGATTCTCTTTTAAGGTTCACAACCTTCATTTCATTTACAAAATTAAGTTAGAAATGAATGTCCTACGAAATCGAGAAAGGAATCAAAATAAAGGAAATGAAATAAAAATTTTTATTATGTCGTACATTTTTGACTCGAAATTTTGAGAGTTATGATAAAATAGACGAAAATGTTGTGAAACTTCGTGGTTGTAAACAACTCGTCCAACTATCGACCGAAGTTGAATCGGAGGCTATGCTTTTCTCTGAAATTTAGCCCCATATAGAATTATTGGTAGGAGATGATTTTCTATTTTGCAAAGGAGGCTATCTCCAGCGATTCAAGTATTTTCTGTTACAGTAAACTAATCGCAGAGAAAAATATAGGACAACGTATACACATGTGTTTTTTAATCGCATTGTTTTCTCCCACAAGCAGTTGTTAAACTCAGTGTGAACGTGAAGTTGTTTTTCACTATCAATATCAAACCATTAAGATATTTACCAGAACTCGGAGAGGAAATGGAAATATGTCTGGAGAGGAAAGGATATTTAGCACAACTTAGAAGTAAAAATGTTCTTTACTTCAAGTCTCACGTGATTCGTGATATTTTTTATAAAATTTAACTTAGCTATCTTTTAGGTAATTTTCTAACACGTTTTTGTTCAAATGCTTAGATTACCTGATGATACTTTCGCGGAAGCGAAACCGGTCACCTGAATAAATTACTAAGGAAACTACGTAGTGGGTTTCTTTCATTACATACTAACACGATTGAATTTTTGTTGTTTGTTTTCTTTTTTATGTCAGGATAAAATTTGTTTTTAACACTCAATAAAATGAATAAGCTCTAAATTGTATTATTATACTCTTCATAAGCTATGTAATTTCTTGACGGAGGAGTTCACTAGTAAACTACATAAAATCAATCACCTTTTGTTAATGGAACGGGTGTATTCAAAAGATTTAGGCTTCTATATAAGTTATAATATTCGTTTAACATTACTTACCTTGCGTGATTAAGTTTAGTGTCCGTGAGGTAAGAATATTCGTATTCCTGGATTTCTTGAGCATTGAATTTTTTCTCCAGACGAGATGATAGTGTGTGCATATCAGATGTGACACGGCGTACCTCTTCTCTGAAACGAATCAAAGGCGATCCTGGAGTAACTGTAATTTTGTTTAATATACTCAGAATAGCAAAGTATTTTCTGCTCTTTTAACACAAGTCTTCGACTAGAGACCAGAAACAACGATTCCCATAACAAGTATTAGTGAGAAGACAAGGCCATACATTTTATCACAAATATTAATTAATAAAATACCAAAAAGCGTACAAAAATGATGAATAATATACTATAATTATTCGGCTAACGAATTACTCAGCTAGCAAATTATTTGGCGTAATTTTCCTGCTGATGGATGCACATAATGAGTCTTGGAATCTATAATTGGCTGACGAATATTTTGGCGGATGCTCGCGCAAGTATACATCTTCAAAAGTGAAGAAACTAACATCGGATGCTCCCAGTATTCTCACTGTTTACTCTTAAGGTAAAGAGCAACACCTCATTAGCCATTTCTTACTTGTAGTTTACGATTTTGGGCAAATGTGAATAGTTTAAATTCGAAGGAAGAAAGTGACTTCAAAAACTACCCGTACAAAATTAGTGGAACGAATATAAATGTAGCCGACTCAGTTAAGTATCTCGGAATCACCATTACAAATAACTTATACTGGAGCACAAATATTCGAAAAATATGCCGTAAAACAACCAAAAAGCTCGAGTTTTTTAAACCGCATTGTAGGTATATGCGATGAAAAGGTTAGGGAGCGATGTTTCTTCACCTTAGTTAGCCCCCATCTGGAATATACAGTCGGTATTTGGGACCCAGCGGATGAAACTTATACTCGCGAAATCGAGAAAGTACAGCGCTAGACGATACGATTTCTTAAAAAGTGCTATGATAGAGAAGCAAACGTTATGCAAATGCTCTCAGAAGCAGGTTGGAATCCTTGCAAGAAAGGAGCTTAGAAGCTAGGCTGCGATTGCTTGCTAAATTTAGAGTAAGTACATTTGCGGAAGAAGTAATCGGTATTATGCGATCCCTCTGCTATTTCGACCGGTCCGAGAATGAGCCTAAAACAAGAGAAATAGATGCGAGGAATAGTTGTTTTAGGGACTGATTCTTTTCGCGAACGATACGCAATAAGCTAAAGGGGTGACTAGAACGCTTGGTGTTTACAATCCCTGACACACGCCTAAAGGTGGCTAGCAGGGTATTCATGTAGATATAGATGATGAAAAACAACTATCATCGTTAGCCGGAACATCATTGTATTAGTGTATGCACTGCCATATTTGGAGGAATCTAAAACGAAGTTTTTCTTCCTTCCGAAAAACCTAAGTAAAGTGGCTCAAAAGCGAAATCCTCGGATGAAATTCGATTTAGTAACTTAAATTTTTCATTTATTTGGAAGTCATATTTACTATAAAATTACTTTGGGCAAAAAGATAAAATTATTTTCCGCAAGGATTCTATGGCATTTCCTATTTTAAATAACATTTTGTGAACACTTCTAAACTTTTTTAACCTAGTAACAAATTTTGTACACGTTTTCATATTTTTGCATGCATTATTTTCGCTGGTTATCGTATGTACTCTGTTTTTGCATTCCTTCAGCATTATTCAAAGGTAATATGCTTCTTCTACCTCGGAGTGCGAATGTAGATCGGTTATCTGCGCACTTGCAGACCCAAGAGGTATCCCAATCGCATAGGTCGAAATTGACGTCGACCGAGGGTTACAAACAAAATAAATGGTATTTATACTAACTCATATCTGGTTAATGAATCACCAATAATTGATCCACCTTAATTTAGGTCGGAAAGTGTTTCGCAGTTTGGAAAACCTTTTTTTATACACAAGCTAAGGAATGTAATCAATAATCAATGTTTAATTTAGTATGATTCCTTTCGGATAATATCTCTTAAAGAAATTTACTCGAAATCTGAAGTTCCTGCAGATTATTTAATCAGAGCCCCCGCAAAACTTTTCTGTTGTTGGATTCTCGCTTATTTTTACGATCTAGGTATGTGCGAATATATTACTAACTATTGATTCTTATTTAAATAGCTCCCCATGAGCTACATTTGAGATACCGACATATATCCTCATAAGATCCTCGAAAATATTTTCGTCTTGCTCCGAGGAAATGGGATCGTGTTACTAATAATAATTCATTTATCACAAAAATTATTATGAAAGAACCTGGTTAAGAAGGAAAAATACAGGTTAAGAAAAGCAAGGAAATATTGTTACTGGAATTGAGTTCGTGTAAATAGGGTATTTTATTTTTATGGCACTCTGAAACTTATTGTTAGATATAAACATATATTCGGAATATTTCATTGATGGTGGGACAAGATCAGCGCGATATTTTGTTACGTAGTAATTTTAGAATGTGGAATGTGTAGTATCATAGAGAATTTCGAAGCATAAGGAAAGCTCACCTAGAAACGTCGTTAGGAGAGACTGAAAAGAGGCTGTCGATGAAACTGGAGTACTTTTCACCATTTGCTGTCGGGTAAACACGTCTGAAGTCGCTTAAGTGGGCCGATTCTCTGCGTGTCCACAGAATAGCGCTAAGGTCCTCCTCTGTTAGGCACAGGGCGTGAGATGGTGCACAATTCAAACCCGCGTAACCTGAAATCAACATTTTATAGTTATCATTTTCAGCAAATAAAACGGCGAGGTCATTGCTATACGTTGGAAATTTTTAACTGCTTAAAAAATACCGGGAACGAAATATGACCAACCCAGTCAGGTATAGAAAGAATTAGTGGTGAAAACTTGCAAACTTGTAGGTTCCATCGATGAAATAGTTAACTGTTTCACATGCAAATCCTGTAAGGGCAAACTACTTCACTCCTGCGCCTCATTCCCGCTTCAATCATTCCCCACTCCGTCTGTTTTTACGTGTCTAAAGAGCAACTTACACAAGCAATTCCATGTGAATGTTAACCTAGTAATTCGTGTCACATCGCGGTAAAAGCCGACGTGTAGGTTCGGTCAGTTGCAACGTCGTGCTATTTTCTCACTTCCTCGTTCCTTAAGGTCGTATTTTGGGTCTAATGTATGACACGCTTCAAAATCCGGTTTCGATAATTTTCCTTTCTGTTTCAAGAATACTAATTCATTCGCTTGGACGTTTCTGTAAAACATCGGAAACAGGATTTACTATTCATCTTGGTGACCCAATTGTCATAATTGCTTGAAAACCCCATAAAAGAATGAGTTGGAACCAATAGGGCACTCATGATGATATGAGCATTATTATAAAGGTTCTGACAAACCTATGGTTGGGCAGAACCCTACTGAATTATGCGCTTTTCTTTAAAAATAAAATTCTGAGTAAAGTTGGAGTACTGAATTCAAACTTTTAGGTTTAAAGATATCAAGATGTTGAATCCTTCATTATTATTATGAACTACCAATTACTAACACTATTATGAATTATTAATTTCTTGTTTATGATTAATTACAAATAATGCTTACAAACAAAAGAAGATCTATACGGACTTGGAAGGTTTTAACAATTTTTCCGATAGTGAAACTCAGGAAAATGAATGAAGAAGAATTATTACGAGTATATCAGAAGTATTACTATTTTTTGACAACTGAGCTAAGTAGATTTTCGATTCAAGCTTAGAAGGAGATGTCCAACCGTTCTTTATATGTTTGTAAATGGATTAGCCGGCCAGTTAACTAGCGCCGGTTTTAGCTGTTTTTAATACCCTCCTTCGATAAAAATGTGGTTTCTTCCTCTGTTTTATGCACAATTTGGCCAATTTCGCGCCAATGCGTTCCTATCACGAAAATATGGAACTAAACTGAAACGCCTTATTGGAATTGTAACTTAATTGTATGCTCTGACGACCTCTACTGTAATGAATTGTCATCCACAGAGAGTATGCAAACTATAAATCATTATTAATTTAGCGGAAATCGAACTATTTCGAAGAATACTTAGAGTGCTATCTTCTTATTAATTTTTTATACATCACTAAGCAGAAAAGAAAAAAATGTTAGCGAAGGATATGTGGTTGATTTCATTTTACTCCCTAGTAGACGAGAACAAAAGTAAAATGAAAACTCCTTACAGAACATATTTTTGAAGATATTCCCCGAATAAATTTCTTACGACAGAAAGTTCTTTCTAAAGGACTTCGCTTTCTAATATAAATTAAGTTAAAGAAATTTCAGTATTTTTATTTAATTGATCGATACTGGTGAAATGATACAGTTTTAGAAAATCGAATTGTACGTCTTGAAATCTCCAGGTTTTCACTGTTGTTATACGAAAAAGTAGATTCAATTTACTGATAATCGTGTTGTGCTGTGGCCGGTTTTTAACGGGCCCATTTTGCCACCTCCTCAATGCGCCTATGGTCAAACTGATCATTGATGACTCACTTATTATCACCCTTACTTATTACCACTAACCACCCTTGCCACACCAAATCCCATCAATGTTTCACTCGCCAATATTGAGCTCCTCATTAATTGACTGAAGTGCCTCCAAGACGCCTTCATGGACGACTTTGGAAGCGAAGACGATTTTGAGCATTTCGAGTAGGACTGCCTGCCGAAGAGCGACGACTGCGCGATTGCCCGAACTGCCGCTGCTGTGCACCCAATCCCCGGATGTCCCTTGCATGCTGGGTAATCCATCGACCTCCACCACTTCCGGATGCAAAGATGTATCGTAAATCATCTCCACCGTGAGGAGCTGGAAGCAGTTGGAACACCTGCGAAGATGGAATCCATTTGCATTATTTTCGCCCGATCCGGTTGGAATTGTATATTCCCAATTGAAACAACATAATCTATCATTACATTATCACCTGATAGAATGAGTGTAGTGAGTCAAAGGAAAGAAGGGCAAGGTCAAAAAGGTACGTCAGCTATCATATGACACGGCAAAATAGGTATTAGTAATTTTAAAAGACTCGAAAACTACGGTCATCTCACACAAAAGCCTCCACCGGGAATAGAACCCGAAACCGCTTAACCGATGTCGAACGCGTTACCCACATGGCATTTCAGCAAAAGGAGTAGAACTTTACATTCATTTCTCGTGGAAACGTGTTACGGGCTCCTGGGTTCGAGCTCGAACCTTCTCAGGGATGAACATTTTCAGGGTTTCGTGGGACTCTCTGTCTAAGGCAATGCAGTTAATCTCATACCTCTACTCAAACCATTTCTGAAGTAGAATAGAATAGAATACGTCTTTATTCTGGGCGAGATTGAGGCTAAAAGGTGTCCTCTTACACCTAACCCTTTGTTATTTTATAAGTGGGTAAAGAGAGAGAAAAAATAGCAACACAAAATAGAAAAGGAAGAAACGGCACAGTGGATTTAAAAAAAACAACTAAGTTCTAAACTTGACTAAGCTCTAAACTTCTTAAATTTTTAGTTAAAAACCTAAGTTTTAAACTAAAAATTTTCACTGCATCAAAACACCCGCAAGAAGGGGTGTCTGAAAAATCGTGCGAAACCTACAGATAGTGATAGCTGAATTTTACATTAAAAGTTCAAAGAAAATTAATTTCTGTAACTTGAAAAGTAAACATTAACAATAAAATGGAAAAAACGTACAATGGCGTGGCAAAGTTTCCACATCAGAAGGCACTGAGCGTTGAAAAATTAAATAGAAACGATAAAAACAGAAGTGAAAAATATACAAAAAAAGTAGAGGAGAACGGACGGACAGACGGATGAGTGGACGGGTTATATATATTATATAAATATATACACAAACACTGCCGCCTCCTTCGATAGCTCCTGATCTCTAGGCACTGACCAGAAACCACAATTCTTTTTTCCCACACTCAAATCCACAGACTTTTCTATATTTCCATCCGTTTCTCCATTCTTGGTATACATTCGAAACTATTGCACAAAATGAATAACAAGTGTGAAAAATAGCGACACGACTGGGACTCGAACCCAGGTCTCCCACTTTCCGGGCAGGTATTCTAACCACTGAACTACCGTGCCGCGTCTCTCTCACACTGTTAAGGGAATGCTTTGTGAGCAAGACTGGCAGTCTCCACATAGTGGCACAACCTGCCGTCCGAGGTCCTCACAGAGGCA
>KZ308464.1:549211-561814 GCA_000376725.2 Ladona fulva | reverse complement strand
CGCTATCGCTATACTCTAGCATCGGCCTAACAAGTGTTAAATAAGCCTTTTCTTTAACTTCCCTACGGCACTTCTTAAGGTTTCTGATTACAAAATTAAGTGTTCTGTTCGCTTTACAGGTTATGTTTTCGATATGACTTGCCCAATTTAAGTTATTACTGAAGGTAATCCCTAGATATCGAATATTTTTATCTGTTGGAACGCATAAGTTTCCTATATTATACTTGAATTGAAATTTGTTCCGGTTAAAGTTTATTATTTTGCTTTTGTTAGCGTTACATTTCAATTTATTTCTAACAAGCCATGCGTTCAACTCTGTTAGGTCGTCTTGTAGAGCGATGCAATCTCCAAGATTTCTTATTGTTCGATAAATAATACAATCGTCAGCAAACAAACGAACGTTCGATTTAATATTTTTCGGCATATCATTTATATAAATTAAAAATAATAAGGGCCCTAACACACTTCCCTGAGGTACACCTGAAGTTACTTTGAAAGCTTGTGATGATTGTTCGCCGATTTTAACCTTTATAGTCCTATCGCTAAGGAATGAATGTATCCATTTAACTACTCTTGGATCAATATTTATGCGCGAAATTTTTTCTAGAAGGATGTTATGATCTACTACGTCAAATGCTTTAGATAAATCAATTACTACTGCATCTACTTGCTCTGATGTGTCGTATGCTTCGACTAGGTCTCGATTAAAACATAAGAGTTGGGATTCGCAAGAATATCCCTTCCTAGATCCATGTTGATGATCTGTTATCCAGTTCTCATTGTCCCAAAAGTTTCGTATGTAATCATACGTATGTTTACAATGTCACTTGATATTTTTGTGTGTTTTTATGTAGTTGTATTGGTGTTTTGAGTATCAAGTTTTGAAAAAATAGCAAAAAAATTGAAACGATGAAAATATTAGAAAAACAGTTGGCTCGCCAGTGATACTATTTAGTTACGTTTCCCCGACCATACCTGAAAATGAATTTATCTACTTTTCGTAGAAAATTATGGGAAACAGTGTGCTGAAATTTGAATCTCAGAATTCGACAGTATCGCTATTCGACACCGGTTTAATGTCGAATTACGAAGAATCGCTGTAACTAGGAACTGTATTATATTTTCGTTATAAAAACTTAAGGCTGGTATTAATATTACTCTCTTGAAATGAAAAACAGAATTAAAAAGGTACGCTATTTTGATGAAGTTATAAGAACAGAAGATAAACGCGGTTACAACTGAAATTCAAATTGCTCATAATAAATAAATGTGATATCATTTACAAGATACAAGAGCTCGTTAAGAATGACACATTTTCTTGGGCGATAAAATTGGTTAATAAGGCTAATTGACGGTACACACATTATCTTATCAATGAATTTACAATCCGGAACATATCAGAGATACATACAAAACCAAAGATTAATTTTTAGGTGGCCTGTTACGGTAAAAATATTATAGTGGACCATGTACTCGGATATAAGCTGAAATTGGAACGAATTTCATGCTTGAATTGCGTGAAGTATGAGAATCACGCATTCAAATCAAGATGCAGACATAAAAATACTGCTTCGTACGTTTTATATTTTATTCGCGTGACAATGTTACATTGAGTTTGCGCTCTGCTTCCGTACATGCGAGGAAAGAGGAGATAAACTAATCTTGTTATAAATAAAATTTCAAAATTACCTTAGGGTTTTGAAAAAGAAGCTCTGCCACAAATTTCTCGAAAACGTTTGGAGCTGGAGATTTTTAAATATTTTTCACGATCGTAGTGTAACTCGGAAGATTTTTATGTACTTTATTAGCCATAAATTCCCGTATCCTTCATTTTAGCTGAGTCACCATGACATTTTCCTGATATCTCAAAGCACCTCTTTGGGAAAAATATTGTACTGGTTGCCTAAGAAAGATCGAATTGGTTCATTCAAACGATAACCACGTTGAGCAGTGGTATGTTTTTCTACTTGAAAAATATTCCGGCTTCCCATGAGGCGTATTAACTAAGTCCGCGGTGGATGGTTCAGTGACCTTAAGTCTTTAATTTATTTTAAACGATTTTTACTATTTACTCATTCCTGATTTAGTACAGAAACTAATAGATTAACTATAAATCTAACAACTAAAATGATTATCATCCTCTCTGCATTCATCTCATTTATAACTTAGGATTAAACTAAATTGATTGTGATAATAACTACCGTTAGTACTTGTTAGCATGCAAGCACTCCAGCTCCAAGGTCCCGGGTTCGAGTCCTTATTAATTGGATTTTTTCAGTAAGGAAACTTTTTTTGCGTTCGCAAATAATAATAAGTTTTAAAATGGATTTAATTTGAGTTTTCCTCTTTCCATTAAAGGAGTTATTATTACAATTATGAATTTATTTATCATTGAGCTTGAGGACTTACATAGTACAGTAACTTCCGTAAAAATCTAACGGTGTATTGCATGGTGCTTAAGATCAAGGGGAAAGGAATCGAGATTTACACCTTTCTCTACTATTCCCGGTTACTTAAACTGTATATGTAAGTAACAATTTAGTAGTAGAAGTAATGTACACAGACTAACATTAAATTGCGGATTCAACAACCGACATCGATTGTAACTGGGACGATTTGTCAAAAACCAAATGCTTCACGATAAATTGACATTTTATTAATGTTTGCGCAATTTGGAATCGAAAAGAATATTTTATGATGCATATATTTTTCTTTAGGTACATCTCTCAAAATTGGGCATGACCATCATTTTTAATTCATTTCCCAAAGAACAAAGATCGGGAAGGAAATAGGCTACACATTTATTTTTATGAAGTTACTCGTATTGGATGAATTAACACATTTATGCACGACGGTTATGATTATCATATAATATAAAATCAGAATCTGTTTCTATGATCCTCCAAAAACATGTCACTGAAAGAGTCGTAAATATCGTCCGTACATACGTAATCGTAGATATTATGCAATATTAATATCTGTGAAATCTCCTAAATTTCATCAAAAGCTTTGATTATTGGGCATCTGCAAAGATACGCTGAACTGGGGAATAAATGAATGTCCACTGAAACACCGCAAATTCGAAAAATAGTTCGGAGACTCTTTAGATATCAGTTTATGTGTCGAGGTAATGCTAACACCACCCTCCAAAATCAGATTTCCCATCAAAACTCACTCCTTCCTTCTGACGCGGCTGAAGAACTCCATGGTAGTCAGATGTTCTAGTCTTCCGGAGGCGGGTTTAAGAACCCAAGTTTTGTTGAAGTGAGGACCATCGGCGGCTGTGAGAAACTCCTCGAAGTTCTCCGGGAGGGGGAAGCAGTAGAGAGGGTCGCGGGTGGGGGAATGAGGGGTGAGAGCGGAGTTTAGGTGGGTTCGGGTGCGGCATAAACCGGTCCTTTGCCACAGCGGAGCTCGAAGCATTGGGATTCGGCTGATCTGAGGAGGAATCAAGCGTGTATGGTCATAATGAAAAGAGTAAATGTAACAGAATTGTAATATTACAGAATACATAGCTGAGGTATTTTATTTACCATGGATTTTGTGCTATATTGATCTGATTGCCTTATAGAACCCTTAAATCTGTATCTATTTAGCAGAAAAATTTGGAAAGGAAAATTTGAATATATTTTCTACGAGTAAGGAAGAGAGAACGCTAATGCATATTATAGTTTTAGTAATTAATGAATTGTAGATTTAAGAATGGGTAAAAAGTTCCTTAGCTTATAACTGTGGACAAAAAAGTTTTATCGGCTAAATTAGGAGGAAGCTAATAAAATGCAACGGAGTAAATGATATATACAAAATGAGATTACGGTTATCTTTATGTAAATATTTTACCAGAAACAGAATTTTAGTGGACTGTGATCCAAATGCTTACTTAGCCCCTTAAAAGGAACCTCGAAGAAAACAACGTTCACCATAAAAGGCTCCACATCAATTATAAAACAATGAATTTACTAATGGAAATAACTGAAAACAAACAGCAATATAATTTGCAATTAGTAAACGTTTTGCAACATTTAATTAATAGTATCTATGGTTAAGAAAATAGAAAATATAGGAAAGAATTGGTATTGTTGAAGAAAGAGACTCGGTAAAAATTTGGTTATATGTAAATATTTACTTCAATTACGTATCCTCCTAAAGGATTAGGAAAATTGTAGCTTCTTACTCATAACATTTACTATAAGTGATGTAATGCGTCGATTTCGTAAGCATTAACTCCTTTGCTATGGAACTTAACGTCGTCTCGGTCGATCGATTTTCGAATGGGTTTTATAATGTTTCATGATAAGCCTTATCAGCTAAATATTCATGAAGTACAACCCTTCTTTCCGATACATAACTCCGCCAAGGTTCATTGTCTTCTTAGGCTGCTTCCCGCGGGCACTCTACGAAAATATAAATTATAATTTTGAAATAAGGTGGAAACTCCATATAACACCCTTGTCTAAGCTAACTGTTACTATGATGCTTCTACTACCACAATAACGACAAAGGTTACCTTTAAATGGAACGATGGATGTTTGAGTAATTCAATTCACAAGTGATTAAATATATTCCTTCTGAATTTAATTCGAATGCATTGTTCGATAACGCGACGTATAAGTAATACGTAAGCTCACAGCACTTCGACGCGCACTGGAAGAAAGGCGAGGGGGAAGTGGTTTTTGGAGTAGCTGAGGGGGAATTGACTATTAAGTGATGGAGGATTTGTTGTCCGGTAGAATAAATAGGATGTGCCCTTTACGAGGAGTCATTTGCATCGGTCTTTACTATTACGAACGTTTGTCAAAAATTTCTTTTTAATTTCTATAGAATTTTCTTTTCTTTTTAAGGCGTCTTCTACGAAATTTACCATTTCTACCACATCCTACAATTCTACTTCTACATCTTTTCGTATGTTATCATAAATAGGTTGGCCCGTATATTTTTCCATTCCCAGTGGGCATTTATCTATAGAGGGTACTTTTTCCTACTTAACTTAGATACTTTATACTTACAAACCATTTTTCTTACCGCACTCTTGTTTAAATTTATGAAATTATACTCGCGTTCTTCACTAACGAAGAGTAAATGGGACCCTATGACATCAATCTTGTCCGATTGAACGAGTTACTCACTTATTTACTTTAATATCAAACCACCGTCAAGCTTTATGGAAACAGTTCAAATTAAATCGTATCTATGAAAATATAAGTTTACGGAATCATATGCAGTTAAATCGTAACACGACATAACTACATATAACAAGTGAGTACATTACTTATTTACACAATTAAATTTAGAATAAGGAAAATAAAATTTGAAGCTAAAATAAAGACAATGCATCAAAAGACCACCGTCATTTTTAACTTAATTTTCCAAGTGAAATAAATAATGCAAGAAACGAAAACAAACTCTCGATGCAATTCTTTTGAACGACATTTCTAACGAACAGGAGTCGAACTCTGCACATTAAGTATATGAAATCGTTCCTCTTGAGCTTTAAATGATGCTGATTGCATGATTATGACTATTCAAATCCCGCCAGGTACAATAAGAAGTTTAACCCTTTCGTATTCATAATTCCTCCAGAGCGCAACTGCCTTGATCTTCCACGGAAACATTTTGCTTCCTTTCAACCAGAAGTATAAGAAACCGCAAATCAAACGTCTTCATTCTAGAATAAATACTACATATAATTTAAACGCTGAAGCTAAGCAAGTTCCTCGATTTAGCGCCAGTGGCACTTACAATTTGCTCCTATTGCGGACACTTGCGAAGAGCGGCGCTAAATCGATTCTCGGTCGTATTAACTTTAAAATTCTAACATGAGCAACTCCGATGTATGAATTACCTTCTGAGACGACTTCAAGGGCTTGTGAGTCGCGTAGCTGAAACAGTAGTCATCGTTCTCTTCCAAAGTTGCGAGGCAGAGTAGCAGACCCCATTCTTCAGATCCTGAAATACAACCATCGATTAATTCAAACCTCTCTCGATTAGACAAACATGATGAGAAGCGAACAATAAATAAGAGCTATTGTATTTGGAGCTAAGAAAGGGATGGTATAATCCAATTCTGGCATAATTGAGTAATCAATTGAGTAATCAAGTGGTAATCGAGAGATTCGGATTCGAGTCCCGGTCCCGTCAGACTTTTATCACGCCCGTATTTTCTTCGGAACATTTTGAGTTTAATAGGAATTTAGTGAAGAAAAACTGAATGAAACGTGGACAATTTCTATGACTACGAGCATTAAAATTTGCATCATGATGCATGAGCGGCCTTTTAATAAAGATGCAAAACTAACTGTTGAAAACCGTGTTCTGCCAGAAATAAAGCTTCAGAGTTCAAGTAAATAGAATACGAATTCACTAGGGCAGNCAGGGTTTCCCAAAGTGTGTTCCGCGGAACACTGGTGTTCCACGAAGAGTTTTTAAGTGTTCCGCGGAAACTTACGAAGAATAATAATTCTTGTATGAATTTCAGTTTTGAATTAAGTTATAACATATTTTAAAAATCAGGGGCTCTTGATTATGTGAGAAGATTGTGATTTCACTGAACCCTTGACTCTTACTTTAATGAAATCAATTATTACTAATATTTATTGACAGAAAAAGTAACCCAGGTGTTCCGCTGATATCATAGAATTGATAAAGTGTTCCGCCGTAGGAAAAGTTTGGGAAACTCTGCACTAGGGTAATTTTTAGGGTGTATTTTTACAAATCTGATAAATGCGAGACAACACTAATGCAATAAGAGCTCCAAACACTTCCCTCTTCTCATAAATGAAATCTCCAAGGACTGACTTTGATGATCC
Organism: Ladona fulva; assembly: GCA_000376725.2. Taxonomy (NCBI): domain Eukaryota; kingdom Metazoa; phylum Arthropoda; class Insecta; order Odonata; family Libellulidae; genus Ladona; species Ladona fulva. The sequence goes on along the minus strand of KZ308464.1, from coordinate 555,008 downwards.
TTTTATATATTGAAGCTCGTACTTTCCCATGAAGAATTCGATCCCCAGAAAATTACAAGCAAAGGCAGTCAAATAAGGCCGAATATCACCATGATATATCACCTGATGGTCATCATTTCTGTCAAGTCTAATTTTAACACTCAGCATGTAACAGCACAGGCGATAAAAGCAACGATTACGAAAGCAGCATTTTTGGGGTTTTGAAAAGTACAACTTACGCAAATCCAACAAACTTACGTCTTTCCTTTGAATGGAATTAATCTGGTACTTTCACGATATTCTTAGTGTGTAAAAATATAGATTTTCACCCACTTAAATATGTGAAGTGGATATAGAAATTCCGGTTAAACCGTTATAAACAAAGTTAAACAATTCCCGGAGTTCAAACTTCGCGATAGAGCGAATTTACCGGGCGGGATTCACGAAGTGTATCCCTTGAGAGCATTGAATAGTTACAATAACCTCAAAATAAACATACTACATGTTACAAACACACATATACTGGAGTATTGGAAAAATGTAATTCATATGAGTTTCTCCGTACAATAAGTATTGTTCAATATAATATATCACTTAAAGGTGGAAAGTAGCATCCGGATGCTTCGCGTCTATAATGATGTAACATTCTTCACGTTGCATTACATCATATTACATCACGTGCAATTGAGGATAAGAAGTTGCACATGAAATATGGAGGACGTGGCCAAAAACTGAAATGATGCAAGATTACCTTTCCTTAGGTAAGACTTGGTGAAGTTTCCATTTTTCCTCATGAAAGATAGCTTGGACAAAACGAGGAATCCGAATCTCCGTAGGGCTTGTGCATAGAGTGGAAGGTCCCTTCTTACTGTTGAAAGCTGTCCTTGCACCTTGGCCACTTTCCAGCTCTCTCCAGGAGCCTCTATTTGGCTCTCCTCTAACTGTAACAAATAAGTAAAGCAACGTACGTGAATGGCGATCCCGAGATTATTTACAACGATCTTCAGTCACTCACATTATAACGATAAACAGATGGAAAATTTATACAATGGACTGCCACTTTTCCGGGTTCGATTCAAAATCCTTGGGTTTAAGTTCCTCCGGGCAAGAGAATAACATTTCCTGGTCAAAATTGACATATATTTAAAAAATAACATTTAATTACATGGATCGAATATAAAGTCAGAATCATAGGTGCAAAAACAGTCCTACATCCAATATTGAAGGGCAACGAAACGTCCTGAAAACTTCATTAATCTCCGATTTGAAAGCGGAAATCTGCATTAATGAGAATATTGAGGTTTTTAGTCCGACCATACCTGGAACCCGGTCAAATTGAATCTCGGATTGGATCGGAAGGGAATAGAGCAGTTACACTTTCCAATACAAAAGCACCAACAAACGTGTTTTACGTGTCACTCGCTTCAGAAATTCACTAGTAACTCATTCATATCATCACCAGATGCTTAAATCGATTTCAGGAGGAAGCGTATTTTCGTTGTTATTTCATTCAGGTCGTGTAACGTTAATTTTAGTATTTAATAAACTCTCTTGACAGAAATCTAATTCGTAGACACAAGAGAATTTTATTTATTATAATCTATGTCTATTGCAAGCGATTTATGAATCATACTGTGTATTCGGAATTAACTGAACAATTTTACTCGGAAAACATTTGAAACTACAACTTAGAATAGAATGCCTTCGTTAACGATAACCATCCAATCTCAAGAAAAATCTCTCCCATGGAAGTTTCCATGCTATTAAATATCCCAAGACACGGGAGTGCGTTGTAATTATTTATTTAAACAGATATATGAGGACTTTATTTCACGAAATTGAGAATAGAAAGCCCCATCTTCCATTTAACCATACATATAAATCAATATAATTAGATAGAATAACATAACAGTAAAATTAATAACATATGGAATAAAAAGAGCAGTGAGAAAAATAAATATACATGATTTAGTACAAGAAATGTACATGTATGCATTTAACGTACCACTAATATAGAGATATCATTTACGTAACGCTTCCAAGTTTGAAGTGGGAAGAGAAAATTATTCAATTTCCAAGGTTTTTGCGAATTCACGTTATTACCAATGGAGGCACTTAAGGTTCGTTATGAGGTGCTTGCCATATTTCACGGCGTATCGGCCACTCTTCTTCCTTGATACTAAGGAATAAACTTGGAGGTATTTAATCTTAGGTTATCGATGTATTCGTCGTATTAAATTATACTTCAATTATTCATCTACGACTGCAGCTTTTGACAGCAGCTAAAGCTATAAATGACATAAACCGTTGATCATCAGCATAATATTATTATATCAGCTCCAGAATATTATTATTATTATGTCTTCGTTCTCGCCACAAAGTGACGGTGTTATGGTAACGGACTGATCTCAAGTTCCATACGATTACAAAGATTATTAGTCTTCATTTAAAACTGTACCAATTAAGTGACGGGTATCCAGGATTACTGATTTTTTAATTGAATATAAGTTAATTTCAACGTTTAACTTTTCTGAACTGGCTGCCAGTGTTTTTGGTGCTACCCCNGTTCAACTTTTCTAAACTGGCTGCCAGTGTTATTGGTATCACTCCTGTTGTTGATATAATTATGGTTACATTTATAAATTTCCATTGTTTTTTTTATATCTGTTGCTAACTCGGAATAATTGGTAATTTTTCTTGAGAAAGTACTTTGAATATTAAGGTTGAGGGTTACTGCAATGTCAATAATTATACCTTCCTTATTAATTTTGTCAAAGAGAACTATATCTGGTCTATTGGCTTTTACGGTGAGATCTATCAAGATTTCTCTATCCCAGTATAATTTGCATTTCTTATTTTCTAATATGTTAATTGGTATTTATTTGTAGTGTTGCGTATTGTCAGCTATTAGATTTTTAGAAACTGCAAGCCTTTGGTGGATAATTTTTGCCACATTGTTGTGCCTGGCAGTGTAGTCGTGGCTGGCAAATGCAGAGCATCCTCCCATGATGTGGTCAATTGATTCAGATTTTGCTGCACATCTTCTGCATTTATCCTTCGGTATATTCTGTTTTAGGGAATGCTTTCTGTTATATCTGGTTTTCATTACCTGGTCCTGAATTGCTATCATGATTGCCTCTGTTTCAGGAAACAGCTTGCCTTTAGATAGCCATATATTAGAGAGAGTTGAGTCCACACTTTCGTTTCATAATATGCTGCACTGTTTTCCGTGCAGTTCTTTCTGTCCCCAATGTCCCAATGTTCTTCATCTGACATTATTCTATTTTCAGAGTAGATATCTCTCTTATTTAGATTTAATGGTGTTTAGGTCGGATCTATAACTGTTTGGTGAAGTTGATTTGAATTTTTACTATAGAGATTTTTCCGCATTATTATTATTACTATATTCTTTCTAATATGGTTCTTAGAAGAACTGAATTATATGAAGTTCCAAAAACTTATAACACATATGGCGATAGAAGGTTAATAATTGTTGTATCCAAATGATTTAATTCTAAATTAGATGCACTACAGGATAAAAAAGGAATAGATGAATTGTAAAGTCAATGTAAACAAATATTATTAGATTAACAATGTTTCTATGTTTTTTATGGTTGGATTGTCACTGTAACAGCTAATTGTATGTTTTGTTTCTTTCTATGTGTTATATATAGTGTGGTTAGTTAGTTGTACCTGAAGTTTTCCCTTACATATGTAAAAAAACCCTCAAGCAAGTATTTACTTCTTTCCGTAATTATTACATTACTATAAAAATACTCGCTATCACTTCAGATCGAGAATTTCCATTGATTTGCAGCATAAATAAAACTATGGAAAAGTTTGGCTTCAGAGGCCGAACTGCGTAAATGACCACAAAAATAAAGGCATCGTACGCTGCTCAGTATTAGTTTAATTTAATTATGTTCTTACTTCTGTTGTTCAGGATATACACCGTGATGAGATTTATGGCAAGACGATGCTTCCAAAAATACTACTCGTGGAAGTTCATTCATAAATAAAAAACGATTCGTCACATTTGGAGGATGAAAAGCTGACGAGATTACGAGGAAACATACAAATCGTACCCAGTGAGGTATTCCATGAAAGGGCTTTTATCAGAAATCTCCCTTCTTTTGCCTCCCACTCAATTTCATAGGCTAAACTGCACGTTTATCCTGTAGCATAGGCCGCCCAGCAAACGCGCGAGTAATGCGTTGATTAAGTTCAAAGGGGAAAAATAAATAAATAACGTCTTTATTTTGGTCGAAATTGGGACTTGGGAGTCTTATCTTCCATTTAACCCATCGTCAATATTGAAAAAGTCAATGAAAGTTAACTTACATCGAATGAAGACAAAATTGGAAAGATTTAGTTGTGGATTTAAAAACCCAAGTGAAGCTTAGGAAATCATATCCACAGCAGGAAAACACCCAAAAAGAAGGGGGGTGTAAAAAACCTGTACAAAACTACTCAGAGCATTGAATAAGGGATTTAAAAAGAGAAAGCTGGAAATAGAAATAGCCTGGAAATAAGAACATAGTTAAAATGACAAATAAATACATAATAATACCTAACTAACTTTTCACTGTCAGTGTTTCCATAAACGTTCACGATTATTTAATGAAACGAGTCATTAATAACATATGCACATAGAAACACCAACATAAAAGCTAAGATTGAGACACTGAGGCTGTTGAAAGGTAAACATAAACTTGTTCACTTGTTAATTATTACAAAGAATACATCTCAGAAAACTCGAGTATTTGAGGAAAAGAAAAGAGAAGATAGCACAAGGAAAACGGGACTCAATCACAGAATCCATTGTTGCGTATCGAGTTTTCAGCCTTTTCCGAGTGCGGCAACCATAGTTTTTAACGTAGTATCCTGTTGCGATAATCGAGTTACTCCGACTAAAACGTAATGAAAGGTTTTAATTTAGCCTCTCTTTTCCTCAGTTTTATATTTAGATTCTGTTCCTCAATAGAATGAGGCCAGCTGATTTTGGTGACAGCGCTATAATCTTTCAGAGGCATTCTAAAGAAATTCCGAACTCAGCGACTTTAATCCGATGATGAAGCGCTTCTGGTCCATCAAGTAAACCTTATATTTGCAATAAAATCATTCTCATTTTTCTAAGTGCTAAAGCTTCTTTGTAATTTTATATTTTATTTACTTTTTGTACTAATATCACGAACGCATTTGACTGTGAATCCAATATTTATACCATGCACTGAATTTATATTTCGTTTATATTCAACTTTCACTGAAAAAGAATAATTATCTTAAGATATTCATTGTATACGATTATAACTTTTGTAATTTTAACTGTCCTTTCTGTAATCTATCTCTTTCTCCCACAACTTTTGCAGAATTTTCACACTCCTTTCTCTCTGTGGGCGTTTCCCTGCAGTGGAAAAATTATTTCTGTGATAAAAACTCAAAAGTTTTTCTCCACAAAACAATTCTTTCTTTCCTTCTTTTATTTCAATTTCCGCTGAGCCCGTTAAAAATCTATATATTCTGTAGTTTAATATCTTATATCATATTATATTTCGTATGTGTTAATTTTTTGACAAGTGTTAAATGGAAGATGGGTATCTCTAGTCCCAGTTTGCTTTCAATTTCATTAATGCTTCTTCTATTATTACTTACAATTTTAAAGGAATCTAATTTTAGGATGTTTTTGTTTAAAATGCTATTTTTATGATCTTTAATTGCTTCAGTGAATTTGTTTTAGTACATTATTGTCACAGTACTGCTCAATTGATTTTTATACACAGTTTCCTTCACATCTTTTAGCCTGTACTATCAGTAGTTT
>KZ308464.1:500352-548747 GCA_000376725.2 Ladona fulva | reverse complement strand
AAAATAATTCTAATGATACAGGTAATATAACAAAAGTTGAGACAAGTAATATTAGGGCTCCCGGATAACCAAGTGGGCAACGCGTTCGACCTTGGTGAAAGCGGTCTTGGTTTCGATTCTGGGGGACTACTTGCGAAGTGATCAAAGGAGTCGACGCACTTTTAACAATAATACTATACTAGTAATTAATTTGATTGTGAATCCACAGAATGCGTGACGAGACCAAGAAAAATATCGAAAGAAAAATGGAACAAAGATATTATCATTAGTTTAGGGTGACATGACAGCGAGAATCAACTGAAAGAGAAAATTGGAAATCCCTTGGGTAGGCCTACATCCAATGTCGGATAATGACGATCAGAAAATAACTAAAAATTTTAATAACGTAAAAAGATAAATTCAAATCCGGAAGCGAAGGATTATCTATTCGAAATCTTTTATTCGATATTTATCTTCTTTCGAAAACGCCCTGGGTATTCCTTGCGCGTGATGAACACTACTATATTTAAAGGCCGATATTTCCGATCTCATGTCCAGCTTTTCTCGGAATTAGGGAGATTGAGAGTTTCCGGGAAATTTTGCCGGAGAGTCATTTGCTCCCGAAGTCCCCAGCAACATCCATTCAATTTGAAAGGAAGCAAAGTTATGGTTAGAAAAAGCTATGAGGAGCATTGTCGATAGTTGTGACGAAAAATCGGAGAGCGACATTTTATCACCTAGATCAGACCCCATCTAGAATACAAGCCTAGTATATTTTATCCGGCGGATGAAACGTGTACCTATGAAAATGAGAAAAGCAACGCAAGGCGTTTCGTTACAAGTGCTATAAAAAATGCAAGCATTACGAAAATACTCCCTAAGGCAGGTTGCGTATTCTTGCAACAAAGGAAGATAATAGAAGCAAGGCAGTAATCCTTTAATTCCTTCAGAGAAAGTGCGGTTGCAGAAGATATTTTCATTTATTATGTTCCTGTATTAAACGCACTTTGTTTCGAAGAATTTGGGGTCTAAAAATAGGGTTTCTGTACAGTAAATGATAGTAAATTTATCAGTTAGCTTCTTAATCTTCTTTGCACGCTTGCGCAGACCACCAATCTACGGAAGTCGTTGACAATAATTTTAGCGTTTGTTGTTTCCGCATTGGTTTTCTTTTCGCTCGTTGTTCAACATCTTTTGTTACATTCGTTTTACATAGGCATCACATTAGGTATTTTCCCAAAATTTTGGCTCCCAGAATAAAGGCGGGTCTTGTACATAGGAGCGTATTATGCATGAGTAAATGTGGTAGTTTTTAATCTATTGACGGAGCCTTGACCTTGTGGAATTCCATCATAGGAAACAGAAATATTATTATGTAACTATTCCACTCAAGTACTTTATTAGCACGACCGGTCTCGGACTGGGGATCAGACTTTAGAAGTCGGAAACCGGTCGTGCTAAGTACTTAAGTGGAATTGTTACATAGAAATATTTCTGTATCGCCTTTATTTGAATTACACGACTACCCCACTACTTCTGCCGATCCTACTACCGTAAAAGGTATAGATTAAAGGAAAATCGTTTTCAGAACACGTTTGTTCTACGAAGGATACGCAATAGCACCTGGCAAAAGAAATAGGTTGATCACTCGGAGTTTACACCCCCAGAAGCACGCCAAAAAACAGCGTTCAGAATATCGATGTAAGAGTAGTAATACGTTTTAAGTACTACCCAGAACTTTTATTGCTATCTTAATGCTGATCTGTCATAGAACGGCAATATTTGTATTTCATAGCGTTTTTTTCTGATTTTTTATGAGAATTTATTTATTGTTGTGATGAATATAAAATAATGTTTCTGTATATTTTTGCTTGCTTTTCAGATGTGATAACCTGAATTTTCCTTATAACTTAGTTCACTATAAGTAGATTTGGTTATGATTAAACCCCCCTTATGGGTGTTTTTCTGCTGTGGTGTACATTTTCCTTAGCGCAGATTTGGGTTTTTAAAGAAGTTGTTGTTTTTCTTCGCACTTTTTTTAAGCTATGTCTTTTAAACGTCATAAGACAAATTGTTAGATGTAAGATGAGACTTGGTAGTCTCGCCCAAATAAAGTCGCATTAATATTGAAAAGGATGGTATGAATAAAATTACAAATACGTAAAATTACAAGTATTATTCATACCATTCTTTTCATATAGATTTTCACAAACTAAAGCTTGCCACAATCGATTTTATTCGCATTATTATTATTTTTAAAATTACCGCGCCAAATGGAGTCATTTCGCACATACGGGCCCTCACCGGGAATCGAACCCGGGAATGCCTTCATGGTGGAGAACGCACTACCCAACTGGCTATCCGGGAACTAATCGATGTAAATGTAGATGGTTGTAGGACCTAAACGACAAGTGCGAAGACGACGGGAAGAAAAGGTTCGCACACAACCGAGAATTGCTTCCGGCGACGTGACTAATAGGTGAGGAGGAAAGTAGACTCTCCGTGGAATATTTGGATTAGAAATTATTAAACGAGCGATGAAGATAACGTGGGGTTGGGAGAATAGGAAATGCGGAAATGGAATGTGGCTGTAATGGGCAATCGATCGCATTGGGAGTTTATCTGGTGCGAAATGCGGGACGGTGCTCGTCTTCGAGCGACATGTGAAGGGAAATGCGAAATGCAGTAGAGGAGGGAAACGTGACCTATCAGAGAGAGGAGCAAGAAAGATACTCCAAAACTGAGGTGATTAAGAGGGTGTACGGAGCGTAGAGAATAAATGTCTCCGGAATCTAAATCGATACGGAAAAAGGCGCTTTGGCGAAAGAAAATCACGGTAAGGGACGGTAGAAAAGTTACTGATAGATATTCTCAGAGAGGAGGGAACTTTACGAAGGACTGGCAGCAAGTCAACAATAGACTGCACATTGATTTAATCATCCTGAGTGTTTTCTTAACTGTATTACCATCTTACTATCAACTAAGCACCGAGTTTGAACCAATATATCTTGATGTAAACAAATGCTTTATAGTAAATTTCTTCGAAAGGAAACAATTCAGACAAAACGTTAGAAGCACCCGTACAAAATTAGTGGAATGAATATTAAGGACTATAAATGTAGGGCTCCCGAACAGCCATGTGGGTAACGTATTCGACTTCGGTGTAAGCGGTCCCGGGTTTGATTCCCGATGGGGGCCTACGTGCTAAGTGACCTCAGCTGTCGAAGAACTTATAATAACACTAATGAATATAAATGTAGTCGACTCAGGTAAACATCTAGGAATCGCTCTTACAAAAAAACTGGAGCACACATATCCGAAAAATCTGCGGTGAAGCAGCTAAAAAGCTCGGTTTTATAAAGCGCATTGCAGGTAGATGCGATGAAAAGGTTAGGAAACGATGTTATTTCACCTTAATAAGGCCCTATCGGGAACGTGCAATAATATTTGGGACCCAGCGGATGAAACGTATACACGCAAAATCGAGCAAATGCAGCGCAGGCCTTTTGTGAAAGGGTTCCGGGGTTCGATCCCCAGTAGAAGTCCACATGAGCAAAATGACCTTAGCTGCCGAAGCACTTTTAAAACCACTACTACTACAACTACTACTAAATAGGAGTACATTTCTATAATTGTTATAATAATACTCATAATGCGAATATATTCAGGCGAGATTGAAACTAACAAGTCTCTTCTTATATCTAACCCTCAATGTTATGATTGCTGAACGCAACAATTCTCTTACCAGAAAAATCCAATAAGCCGGGACACTGACCCGGGTTGGGGGCCTAGAACGTTAACCGCACCGTCACCGCAGCTGATAAATAATTTAATTCGAGTCAGCCGGTAATTTAATTCGAGCTCCTCGTCACATCCTAATCACTATTACTACAAAATCATCAAGGGGTGGGTGATCGCCCCTTTGCCCTCTCCTTGAATCCGCCTATGACCGTAGGATGATCCTCCTCCTTTTTAACTCTACGAGGGACATTAATTAATTTGGGATAATAATCAATGAATGTAAAATTAATAAAATCTCTCAGTGTATAAGCGTTTGGTATGTGAAGGAAAACGAACAACAGAATTGTGGATGCAAATATGTCAAGTTGTACGCACAATTTTAACAATTTCCTTAGGAGATAATTGGAAAACTACAAATTTAAAAGCTAAATTAATTACTTTTCAATAAAGGACCTCCTTATGACGACTTTATCCTTTAAAATGTAATGACGTGGCACATGGGTATTCACATTATATTTTTGTTGAATGGTGAACATTATTTTCAATAGTATGACTGTAATTTTCTTGATACTAGTTACACCTTGTAGCTACTAACAATTTCTTCAGGATTTATGGTAATATAATTAATGGTAAAAAGTTGAAATAGGTGATATATGTAACCATAACAACGGCTTTTTGTAGCTTTTCTCGAACTGTAATGTCTTATCACAGCCGTGTTCCTTTTCCTTATAGATTGATAGTATGTACTTTTTACCACCTTGCGAGGTAACGTAGGAATATATCTTGCTCATTGTTTTTCAATGACTTCATGATTTAAAACTTAAATACGTCTTTCAAAGGGAACCTAATTCTGTATTTTATGTCAAAGAACGTATTATAATTTTAAAAATCACGTTAAGAAATCTTATAGATTAATTGAAATTGGTACTCGGGTACCACGTTGCTAGTATGAGGGTTGAGCAAATATTTTATGAGAATGTAGCTAAGACTGCAAAATGGTACCAAATTATGTATTCCAACGGAATTAGGTGTATTAGGGAATATGAGGATTGAGGTAGTTTATTCTTGATTTCCTCACTGTGCCAGAACGTTATGAGTAAAAAATGTCCATGTAAGTGCGGTACGATGAACAAATACTTTATCGGTAATGAAAAAGGAGTGACGAAAAAGAATGACATTAATAGGCTTCATTTTTACCTTTGAAGCGTTCATAACATCAAAGTCGTACACAAGAATGAGAGAAAAGTACATTTAGGATATTTTAGTTTTAACCTGTGCGAAAAGACAAATGAAAAGCGTTCCATTTGCGAAGATATAATAGCACGAAGAGTAGATTTATTAGGGATAAAAACAAAGGAAACATGAATGGCTTGATATAAACCGTAGGTAATTAGTCTTCCCTAATCAGATCTTCAACATACTGAAGTATTTTAACTGCAGTATTTTCTACTTTCAGTATACATTGTAATTCATTCAAAGCGATTATTGGCAAGATCTTACCATTATCGGATTAAATTAAACGCAATCCTCGTTATCCTCTTTTTTAAAGCTTAGCTTTCAAATACAGATTTATATACAAATTCAATTGCATTTTTATTTGCTCTGTAAACGTCGTTTTCCTGCCTCGATCCTCGTCTTCTGTTTTTGTATTTATTTTATATTAGATATACATCTATTCCCTGGGCTGACTGGTGATACCTGAGGTAGGTCTTTGTTGAATATCAGCATGAGTTGTGTGGTGCTTAGCTGTAGAGCGTTGAGGTGAACACTGCAAGCTATTTGTATACAACGGAATGGATATCCCTGAATTTTTCTTGTTTACCAGTGAAGTACTTTTAAGTTGATGCTGAGGGTGTGTTGAACAACTGCTACCAGATCGCTACTCTACTTGCAAGGTCTGTACAGAGTGGTAATAATAAAACTTTACAGGTTTCTTTCACCTGAAGAAATCAGCTCAAAGTAAAAGTATGGACGAACGCAACATGTTAGTGATGTGAGCATGCGCGTGATTTTAGCGGAAAGTCACGGAAACAGCAATCACAAGAATGTCACAAGATACCCAACAGTTTCCGTTGTTTGGGAAGACATACAATAGATTGGGCTCTCGTCGGGACAACATTTCCCATGCTAGTATTTTAAGGCCTTACGACCAAGGAGTTTTCAAGGGTTTCCCGAGGTATTCTCAGTTGCGTAGGAAAATATGCGGAGTTCTCTCTGCATTCATAGGTTTCGGATGGGTCACGTGTGAGTGCGGCGTTGGGAATCTGAGGAAAGCACACGAACGGAAAAGTGTGGCACGGAAGAAAATGAGTTTCTCGGGAATATTGGATTTGGTGAAAGCGAGCAGCGGAGCAATGCCCCCTTAATTGGAGGTCCAAGGAGTCAAAAATTGTGAAACTGAGGAAGGTTCCATTCTGCGTACGGCTTCGTATACTCAATCCACTCATGTTGTCGGGTAGATACCCAATGGCGAGGAACTTAACTAAGTAATGTGTGCTACTGACATAGTTTCCTGTGGTATACTTTTCTGAATTATGCGACGCATAGTTGTAAGGGTGATTAAATATGAATGAAAAAAATAGAGCTATCGCTGAAGGTTTACGGAGTATTGCTGACCAAAAAATTGCTCGCCAGTGAGTCGCGTGAAGGTTAGTGACTCTAGGATTTATTTTCTCGCGTTTGAATGCTTATTGAATGGTAAGCAAATGCAATGAAATAGAATCCACTTTTTCCGCTCTTCACAATTTTCCAGAATGCAGGCTTTTCTTCTTTCCATTCGACTTATACCAAGCAAGTCCAAGTCAGTATGTGAGTGGCACAATAACACTTTTCCCAGCACCTAATTAGGAGTGACCAGAATGAATGCAACCGTTCCGCATCATCAGTACATCAAAAGCGGTATCAGTTTATTTTATTACAGTCACGAACAATATTGAAAAAAATCAAATGAAAAATAAATTTTCCGCTATCAACCTACAATTCGAGAGAGTGGTATTGGCCCCTCTATCGGTTATATTAGTAAATGGTACAACATCACCCCAAAAGGACACCAAGGAAAACATGTTTTATGTATATTTCGATCTCCATGAGAGTATCTTCAGAAATTTGTCGACAGGATAAAACTGTGTAAGATAAAGTGGTATGACACAGTTTTATCCTGTGTTTTCCTTGATGGTTTTTTGGAGTGATTTTTTGCCATTAATCTATAATTCAATATGTATTAATATCCAAAAATTTACTTTTCTTTAACCTGAAACCACTTCCTTTCCTAGTAAACCAATTTACGTCACATGACGCGTTGTGAAAGTAGAGTGAGCGGAAACGAAAAATCACCCGTGACTGGGACTCATACCCGGAACCTCTTCCATTAGTAGTACGGGAAGTCGTTTGAATCCCACTCACGTATGATTTATTTATTTATTTCTTTAATACTTCGGATTCTTCCGAGACGTTGTTCTTCTACCTATAAGATTCTCTTCGATCACAACTTCAATCAGGCAATCCCTTTTCTAATAGAGACCTACACAAATATCTTTTCTATTCCGTATCATCAATTTATTAATACCTCCGCAAGACTACACACTTGAATTTCTATCGACCTAAACGTGAGGTTTCTATTTCAATATTCATCATACTCTTCGTGTTGAAGACCGCTTCTTTCTTGGCTATTTAATACTCGCTTCCGTAGCACTGTTCTCATCTCTCATAAGATTACCGCCCACGTGTAATTCTGTTTAGTTCTGACACGTTTCCAGTTAAGAATAGAGTCGACGAATTTCCTGTTCTGACTATCCTTCATCTAGTTTTATCTATTATTTTATCTGAATCATTGAACCACTGGGAACGATTTATTTAATGGTTAAGTTGGCTCAAGATTTTATAGTAATATGTATGAATGTAGATAAATATGCATATTTATGCGTAAGCGAGGGTGCATACAATTTTTGTATCAAGTAAACATAATTTATACGTAAAAGCGAACGTATGTACATACATACATAAGTATAGTAAAATTTGCCTGTAGTGAGTTTTCTATGGCAGTTTTTCCTATTGCCTTGGGGAAATTGCAAGTGAAAATAACTTTCCTTACTTTTGGTTATTTAAATTGTTTTTGATCCCTACTCGCAAAACTTCTTTCAACTTTTCACGGCCTATAGGCATCCTAGTGCCCTTTTATGAATCAAATTGCGTTAATGTTTATAATGAATAAATAGTGAAGCAGATTTCAATATTTGTCATATACTTTCCGCGTTTACAGTATGTTTGCTTTACATCACGATACGCACAAAAATATATCTCGGACAGATTTGTAGCGAATGGAACTAATTGTCTTGTTCGATCAATGATTGCGCGATGAATAAAGACTCAATGCACAGTGTATTTATATTTGGAAGCCGTTATCCAATAGGGGAAATCGAATTTATTGCTTTACTCTTACCATATCACATTTCCACACAAAATTTGAGAGCAATAATTCGTAACTGGAGCAGTATGCGTTTCATTTTCCTTAGAAAGAAAGAAAATGAACTTTCTTTGATATCTTGTGGTGATTTTGAAAGACATTGCGAGAATCATGAAGTTTTCGGTGTATTTACCCCTTATAAGAAATTAAGATAGACCTACGCATCAGCTCACAGAACTTACATATGGGTCTATTACATTTCCTGTAGCTACCAGTATATATGTAAACATTACGGAAAATAAATAGCAAGGAGCCTTTAATTAAGTAATTATAAAGAAGTATGTAAGTATAAGCTTGAATTGTCAGAAAAAAAGTCAGAAATGAGGAAACATCACAAGGAATTGAATGAATGAATAACTCTTCATTAAAGCGAGATCAGGCCAAGTTAGCCTCTCTTCCACCTAACCTCAATTATAAATAGACAGTAATATTTAATATTTAAAGTTAAAAGAAAAAAGACAACAACAACAAAAAAATAGATTTGGGTTTGTGGGGAAAAATCTTCTCAATTGAAGGTCAAAGAAGAAAGAACCCTCACTGTGCAGGGTTTGCTGCAGATCGTCCTATCTGCGGTGGTCATAGGAAGAAACTGTCAGGAATGACTGAATGAATGAATAAAACCTTTATTAAGACGAGGTTTGGCCAAGTTGGCCCAGTAAAAGGAAGGAAGGGAGAATATATATCCTGTCATAATGAATGGCAGGAAGAAATGGAGAATACTGGATATTTTACTACCTGAAAAGAGGAGGGCCGATTAATAAGGGGTTTAAGGAAACGGGGGTAAGTTTGAGATCATGAGAAACATGGAAATGTGAATCAAGAAGTACCCTTGCTTGGAAACGAGTGACACTGCCGCGGAAAGTTAGCAATGGTGTGATGTCATCATTCAGACGACGTAATACAAAATTTCAAACTGATTTGTCGGTTATGTTTAATTATAAAACTGCAAGCACTTAACGCGTTCGGCGTTTTTCGAACAAATGGAAAAAAGCCACGTAAATCCTATTTCGGTTTTTAGTTTTGGTTTTAATTTAGATAGTCCGGTAGTATGGCATAGGATATTTGCCGGCCACGGTGGTGGAGTGGTCAGCGTGCTAGCACTCCGACCCTAAGCTCCCGGGTTAGAGTCCTGACTCATCAGATTTTTCTAGTATGAGAGTAGTTGTGTATTCATCCGTAGTTACTGTTTACTTCTATAACTATAATAGTTCTGTGAATGAATGTTTGTGGGGACAAAAAAATAAGTAATAAATAAATAGCAAAAGTGCGAAGAAATGAAAGTAACATGCTGTCTATGGGAATTTTCATCACCAATGACAATCGTTAGATATTGGATGATCGATTTCAAACTTGGCCGAATGTCTGTTTTTAACAAGTAGAGCCTCGGATGTCCGGCTGACGTTGTTTCTGAAGAATTCGTTTCAAGAAAGCGACGGAAATCTTTCAAAAAGCAGAGAGAATGTGCGCAAAGTAGCGGATGATTCAGGCACACCTTACGATACGGAAACTTTTCATCTCGTAGATGAACTTAGAGGAATAAAGACTATTGATAGATTTTCAAGAGAAGTACTGAGAAAGTGTTATCACGAGGAATCTTGGGTACGGTGTTGACGGAAAACCAAATATTGCTAACAATATCACAGGTAACATGTTCATGTATGTAGCTACATGGGAATTCTACCATGTGTTTTGTACCATTTCATAGCGTTTAGTCATTTTAATCTAAGCTCAGGAATTATTGTATTGTACGTAAATGTTTTATTTTATATATCTCAGTTATTAATAAAATAAAATAATCATACTATATGGTTATCCAGCCTCGCATTGGAGTAGTAGTATTGCTAAAAGTGCTTCGACAGCCGAGGTAATTTCGCTCGTAGGCTCCCACCGGGAATCGAACCCGGGACCGCGTTCATAAAAGTTGAACGCGTTGCCCTATTGGCCATCCGGGAGCCCCCTTGCATTGGAGTATATATTTGTAATTTATGTAAAAGTCTATATAACAATAGTGAATATGTATAACTTTAATTCATAACCTTTATTATATAACTATTTGATATATTAATTAATACTAAGGAGACTAAATTTATCGCCAGTTCATCCGTTACCAAGAAAAAGTTTTTTTTACGAAATCGATTTTAACTTTTTATCATGCCACGAAACTGGAACTTTTTATTGCAGTGAAAAATAAGTATTTTATCATCGTATTTAAATTCTATTTGGATTAAATCAATGCTTTCTGAGACATAAATACTAAAGTTATCACTCTGTTTGACAGCGCGAAAATATAAGTACTTTTTTCGTTTAATCTTTCATAAAATACCTTCCAGATACAAACAAAAATATTTACATTATATGGATGACAGCAGAATAAAACATACTAAAATTTGGTGCAACTTGCTTTCCAGTAGTATCCCTCGATTAGTTTTATTCAACTGCAAACTTCATAATAAAAAACCGACAGTGTATTCCACGCATCCAACGCTCTCGCACTTCGCCAATTTATCCCCTCCCAATAACGACTCAACAACTTCCTCGTTTTATTTCTTCATTGTACACTCCCTAACCATTCTTCATACTTCCTTGTTAGTTTTCTAATCAATTGGGCTTGAATTTTCTATACTAAGCCTAGTCCACTTACGTAAAACACTCGGGAAACTTCATTTTCTATTTATAAGTGTCAGCATTTTAATATTCTTAATTTATTTCTTTCATTTACGAACAGCGGATTTCCCAGTTGATAGATAATGTGTAAATTTAACTTAATATTAATCGACAATAATGTAAGATAATGGACATATTCACATTAAGCTTAAATACGCAATCGCTAGAGACCATTAAAATTTGTTTTCATTAAATGTTCGTTTCCGCTTTTGAAATTTCATTTAAGTGAGCTTTCAGAGATTTTCACCGCTCGTAACGAAGTCATTTCATTACTCAAAACAAATAAAAATACTGTAATGGGCGTGCTCTCAAGTATACAAATCATAGGTAAGAATGGGTTACACTCATTTCAGTGGTTCGCACAAATCTACGTCTGTAATTGCTAGAAAACCGCTAGAGTAAAGCGAGCGTGGGATAAACTAGCCAGTTGCGCGTCTACAAAAGCTGCCACAGAATCCGATAGCACATGAGTGATAATCCGTTGTAGATTAATCGGCGCTTAAGCTGAAGCCTCTGGCTCTCTTCTCCACGAAATTAGTTTCTCAATAAAAGCTACATAGTCATGCGGTGGCTATTTAAGACGACCAGTCCTTAGATTTCTGGTTAATCACTTTGCAGATACAGGGCCAGTTTCAGACAATGAGCCAACCTAATTCAAAATTAACTCGTTTCATGGCTTTCTTAGTAACATATTAATACCTTACGTACTTGAAGAATTAGTAATATAATGAGTGTAATGAAATTTAAACTTTTTCTCGCTATTATGAATCACATAAGAACAAGCCTGATACATTTAAAACAGCAATATATCAGTAATAAATATTGCTAATAATGAAAATAAATAAATTATGAAATCAGCGTTAAATTCCACCTTTCCGCGTAAACTGAAATTTCTCCAAAACACAAATGAAATATCTTGCAGAAGAGAATTTTCAGGTTCAACGTACACAAGGGTCATTACTATCTCTGTATCATTCTATGCACTAAATTTAAATTTATTTATGCTTAACTTTCATTGAAAAACAATGCTTATGTTCTGATGTACATACATATTGTATATGGATTTATTTATTTTTTCCTTTATCTCCATTACACTTACATTAATAACAAAGACAGTGGAATTACAATAATTGCACAGAAGGTTTTCATTACATTTGTCACATATTAAGAAGTATATTTAGGGGGGGGGGGAAAGAAAGTATAAACAATAAGGTCCACCTGAGCCAGGAGTTGGCTCATCAGGTGGTTCCTGAGTTAGTAACATATAGAAAATTAATTTTCAATACAAAAGGTTGTACAAGTGTACCCCATACAAAAATCATGTGTATTCGGTTAAGAATTAGTACAAGAGGAAAAATACACTGTACAAAGTAAAATACAATATATGCTGATTTATATGCTGATAAATGTTGTAATTTTAACTATCTTTTACGCAACATATTAATGTACCCTATCTCTTTCTTTCCAACAACTTCCGTAGGATTGTACCCTCCCTTCTCTTAGTGGGCGTTTTCCTGAAGTGGAAAATTTTTCCTGATATAAAAAATATCAGTTTTTCTCCACATAACGATTCTTTCTTTCCTTCTTTATTTCTATTGCCAAAATATTTATTGAAAGTCTATGTATAATACATTAGATGTTCTAGTTGAAAATCTGGTATAATATTATGTACTCGTATTTTAGTATGATATTATAATGGAAGAAGGGACTTATAGCCTCAATTTCCCAATAACACGCCCATAAAAGGCGTTTGTATTGTTTTGTACATCGAAGTTTGGGGTGATTAGCCGATAACATATGCTAAAATCGCAGTTGTAGAGTGAATCGATATTCTACTCGTTCCTTTACCTTCATTAACTCCCTAAAAGGGCATTTTCAAGTCGCTATTTCAGAACATGCCAAGGAAACTGAAACTTCTAGACTGAGAAGTCTGTTAAAATGAACGAATTTGCAGCGAGAGATTCGTAAAAAGTTTCTATTTCAACGGCTTCCGTGGAAAAAGATATCTGAGATATACGTTGTAAGTAATTGCAAATTATCTGCAATGCCTGTTCTTACCTATTATTTCTAATCAAGCTAGCAACACGCCCACCATCTTAACTCCCATCCAAGAATGATCAAGAGGAATCGTGAAGCTGTGGTTTACTTATACAAACTTCGATCTTTTAGAGCAACCTGTCTTACCAATATTATTAATAATTTCTTTTTCACTTTTACATCTAAGTTTCCAAGAAAATAATTACAAGATTTGAATTTATGGTAACGCTACCCTACGATCTGCAGTATTTTTTAACAACGATGGCAAGGTGATTTTCGAGCAGCTATCGACACCAACTTAAATCTTGTCATACTCTGGCCAGGAGATAAGCTCTCAGGCAGATGAACGTCTGAGGATTACATATTTGCCATTTCTCGCATTAAATATATGTACTTTATGAATGCTTTTGGTACAGAAATTCTGCTTTCGACGTCTAAATATATCAAAGATATCATATAAAAAATAAAATCAAAGAACGAAATCAAAATCCAATTTTATTACTAGTAACAATTTTTATAAATTTTTCACATTCTTCCGCGGTTTAAAGTTTTGTCACTTGATCGTTGGCTTAAAGCGAGCACTGATTATCTGTGATTTTAATTCTTCGGTGGTGACTTGGTTGAATCGGGTAAGCACCATGTTCATATCAATACTTTTACCTTATCCCACATCTGTTTTCTTTTAGGAGTCTTACCACAGGACTATATGTATTCTATATGTAGTATTGACTATATGTATTCTGTTACGTCGAATATAACTGTTTTCTTTGAATAAAATCTTTTCTTCTTGCTAATGGGCTAATTTCAGCTGAGCCGTAGTATAATGAGTATACAAATCATTAACATGTAGAGTATAGCGTAGTAAACTAAAATCCTTAGTTAAATGTTTCAATTAGATATTTGTTGTGGAATTTTGTAGAACTTTAGAAATTAAATGCTCAATCTACCATGAAATTCCACCAAGTATCGCTAGATACTGTTCATTTCAGAGAAATTGCATCCAAGACTTTCCACCAAGGACTTTTCATCCAAGAGTTTACCTAAAATATACTGCACCAATTGGGGGTTTTTCTAAACGGAACCACGGAATTTCAAAAGACCTTTAGGCTTTTGGTGGATGAGGGTAGGGTTTGGTTGCACGGCCTTTGTTCGTCAGCAATTTCTGCAAAATAATCTCTGTGCAAAAACAAAAGACTTTCGCATTCATTTCTTGTGGATGGGCCTCCGAAAGACTTAGCTCTTAAGCCGAGAATGTTTAGAGTATAGAAAATTGCCAGTTCATTATCTTAACAGTAATTACAATAATCGTAATGGCACCTTAATTAGGGGAATTTTGGTCTTATAAAATCACTCTTACAATTAGCCTTTTTCAAATTACAAGGACCAACAACCAACCAAGATTCAAACGGGACTCCGGTGTCGCTAGGCTAACACTCTATCCACTACACCACTGAGAGTTTTGAAATGTGAGAAAAAATCAGCAAATCTACAAAGTTTATCTATATATTCCTTTCAGAAGGATATCTTAATAACCCTTTATTAAGAGTCTTTGGGAAAACATTTATTTTGTAAAATATTCCTCTGACCAAATTCTTTCGAGTCAAAAGTCTTGGGTATAATGCCTTCGTGCGAAATTTCCCTTGGCAGGAAACTCTCCTTGACAGAATCATCTCTTGGGTGAAATTTCTTAGGTGAAACGTCTTTGAGTGAAATGTATCTTGGGTGAAATGTGTTTGGGTGGAATGTCCTTTGGGTGAAACATCTTTGGGTGAAACATTTTTGGGTGAAATGTCTCTTATGCGAAACGCTTTGGATGAGACACTCGACGAGTATCACATTCTCAACATTTAACAAACGATGAGTCACTCAAAGTGTATCATATTAGACTAGTTTAGGGTTTTCATCTTTCATCTAGTTTTTAGCGTTTTTAATCAATGTAGTAGATGAAGCAGCTCCGAATTTTCTTCCGTCTCGGCTCTCTTCGTCCCCAGAATAGCTTAATCGTTCATTCGCTTAAAAATACGCCCAATTTCCTCTTTTAATCATAATGTGAAAAAATGCATCATCCCAAGAGAGCCCCTCTTCCCTAAGCGACCACAAATAACCGCTCAAGGCCTTCGCAAGATCATCCGTCAACTCGCAAAAATGGACGCCGCACGTGCCCCGAAGACGTTGCGAAGAAGAAATAATTTAGGGTCCTCGCAACGGATGGAGGGCGTTAATACGAGGGGAATCCCGCGACTAATTAGCCAACAAGTCGGAGAGTCATTACGATGCTGCCCTCGCCCACGCCGGGCTTAACAGAGCGCCCTTCACACCCGCTCTAGCATGGGAGAAAAGACCCTTCCCGGCCGCCGTAAAGACCGGGGCCAAAGTCCACGCGGCACTTCCCGCTAGCGAATCACCCCCGGAAATCTCGACCGTGGAATACATATTTCCGCTAAACAGGCCAAACGACCTCCTTTTTAGAGGTGAAAGGGAGGAGGGTAAGATCAAAGGGGGCGGAAAAGAGAGTCGTTACTCCGCATATTACGGGGTGGGGGTCACGTGACGAGAGGAAAGGGTTGGTGAAAAAAGTCGGGTGTTAAATATTCATCTGGGGAATTTTCCGCCGACGGGATGGCTGCTGAGCGATGGGATGGTCTTTTGTGCGGGCACCGCTGATACTAACGAGGCATTGAGACGCGGTGTTTGAGAGGATCCGAACAAGGAGTTGATCAGCCCGAAACGATTTCCACTCGGGGCCCGCCCAAACAAGGGATTTGTGAGGGAGCGCTTGTCTACGTTTTATTCCCGACCGCCGTTCAGACGAGTCGCGATTGAAAGTCGATACATCGAGAAGTATCGAAAAGTTGTGTGAGGTATCCCTGCTCCCGTAACCGCGGCGATAATTCATGGTTTGCCCTGAGCTATGGACGTACATAATTATCCATAATAATGAACACAGTCCTTGCAACACGGCGAAAGACGGCTTGTAGGGTAGGCGGGTGGGTTCCGTAGATTTCAAGTATCCAGACCTCCACTTTTAGGAAACACCATTTTCAGACGTAAATTTGTTATTTTGAAGAAGATAAAAGCATGATTCCTAAATTTTTTTGTTAAATATCATGATCGATTGATTTAAAATGACTCGCCGCATGAGAAGAGGAATCAGTCTCATAAGGTCATTAGATTTTAGAGGCGATACTAAGAAGTCTATTCTGCCATCTATCCTGCCGTCATGAATAAAAACAAATGAATTTGTGAAAAGAAATAAGGAAGAAAACTTAAGAAACATTAGTGGATGTAAAAACCCTTTTTGTGGATGGCCGGCCTTGGAAATAGTAAGTTATGATTTTGATTAGCATACTAAATTCTACATAATTTTTTGCAAACGAGACTAAAATGGGCGATAAATTCAGGGATAGGAGATTAATTAGCGGTTTTATGTATAAACGAGGCAAATAAAAGGGATCACCACAAAGACAGAAGTGTGCACGATAATGGTATCATGCCTATAAAAGTCTTTGATGCAGTCTAAATTGTTAGTTTACAGTCCCGTATCACATTCAAGCTTAATCTAGCACATTCCAGCTATAATTGAGGGTATACATATTTTGATATTCCCTTATGGAGTAAGCGCGCAAAAGGGCCGTTCTTAAACGATGTCACACGGAAAGGGTGTCTGTGACACTTGGTCACAAAGGATATGACGCTCCATGGGACACTTTGTAATACTAGAGGTTTCAGAGATCCCAAAAATGCGGTGACATCACTTGAGGATAGCACCTGATGCCTCCTAGTGATTCCTAAATTCTTCCATATTTTTTATCCTCGTCTCTTACGCTATGGAGTCAATGAAAGGTCTAACTCATTCCTTTTTTACTTTTAAGTGCTCAATTCATTTCAGGATCTCTTCAGGAATAGTATAATGACATTTAAAAGTAAATATCAGCAATTGAACGTATTTACCTCAAGTACGACCAAACTTAATTAAAGACCCGTTCATTCCTAGCCTTCCTAGGCTCTTAGGTAGGTATCTAGGTAAACTATCTAGTAACTTAGGTAAAATTATTCTTTCTTTCCAACTCATCCAACATTGTTTAAAAATTTAAAAACTAAGAGTATGCAAAAATAGCAGAGAAACATTATCGTCTGTCTGGGAAATATCTTCAATTTAAATTTCATTCCAAAATTTCTAAGTCAACACTTCTATAATTTAAAGGCAAAAAGTCATGTGATAAATTGACCTGCTTCATCACATCGCTTGCAGCAAACATAGATAAAGTTTCCAATCCGGAATATTACGGTTCATCATCTTCCTATCATAAAATTATAGGGGATCGCAATCCAGGAAAAAGGATAAGCTGCTAATGCCATATCTCTTTCGGAGCAAAACTCGTTATCTCGTAGATAATCTCTTTATATAACTGAAGAACGGTGGAAGTTGGGATTGGTTCTCAAATCACAAGCTGGGATCAAGGCCAAATAGAAACACATCTTTTACGTAAAAAAAGTTACATGCACGAATTGGAATCGTTGGAGTTCCATAACACGGTTTTCATGAGTTCGGAAAGAAAATTCTTTGCTTTAAATTTTTACAAAAGAGGCAGAATGTGACAAATTTTCATGGCCGTAAAATTGCTAGATATCAGCCGTTGATTTACGGCGGAAATTATTATTCCAGGAAATCCGACGACAAATTGGATTGGTATGATGGAGAAAAAATGTGACATTAATGAGGAGGGAATCGATTTTTCAACGTTGAATGATCTTCGGCAAATCTGAAAGTAAACACGATGCGGTTTAATCATACAAATTTTCTGAGTTATCTCTGGCGATAAATTTGCGAAAAGGAAATGAGACTAAAATAAAAAAATCGTATTTGGATATGAATGCGAAGATGGAATGAAGGAAGTGCTGGTCTGCTCAACATACTGCCCGCGGGACACATACGGGCGAAATATTTTAATATATATACTTTAATATATANAAATTAGCGTATTTCTGTCTTTAAATGTAGAATACTAACATGTATTTATCTTAGTAGTTTAATTACGATAATTATAAAATAAAATTAATATGATCAATCTTGACTTCGTGGAATGTTGATCTAACCATCTTTTATTTAAGATGGTTAGATCAACAACTAGCAAAGAGTTTCAGTCATCCGAAGTATCACCTAGTCGACATGTCCGAATGGTATTTACCTACATAACACGAGTTGTAACAGAAAATATCAACCGAAAATTTATTGGCGAATGTGCGAAGTGGAGAAAGTGGGAGATGGGAATTGGAAGGCGTGATGAAGGAGGGATGTGTCTACGATGCCGCCTCCTGGTTTTAATTTAGTCAGATTAAGTGTCCCGCTGAGACGGGATTCCAGCCCTCCACGCTTCCCTCGACACCGTGTTTCAAACGCTGTGCCACGCCTACTTGCCCCCGCGGGAACACCGCTATCATCCCCTTCCTGCCCCCTCCCCAGTTCTTTTTTAAGAGCTTTCGGCAGAAAACATCATCCCACGTTTTTTTACTGTAATGACATTCCAAGTAGACAACCACGCCTCTTGCGGAGAGCGCGAAATGAAAATTTCACGGCGTTTGTGGTGGGTTCCCGGGAAAATCAGGGGCACATTAGGGTCAAGCAATCAGCGCTCGCAGACACTGAGGACGGATGCGTGAGCAAGTACGGGGAATCGGAGAATTTTGCCGGAGCAATTGCCGCTTGACACCGAATTTAACGGAGTAATTTCACTAAAAGGACTCCATAAAAGCATTTTTAAGGAATACTGGAGTATTTGACATAAATATGAATAACTCCACAAAGATAACGTTCTTTTCGGTGGCTGTGTTCCTTAGAACCTTTCGCTGATTTGAAGAGTTTTCAAAATTAAAAATTTAATTGATACTCTAAAACTCAAGTATTCAGCTAAAGGGTCAAAGTAATATAATGCTGTATTTATAATGCTAATTCAGAATGGCATCGGAGAAAGACCTCCATGTGACAGTATCGCAATGGCACTATTAATTAAATGTTTCACAGAGCTCAAGAGATTCAAACTAATGCCTTTATTAAGCATAATTGATACATCAATAGCTTTCGTAATATTACAGCATATATCAAATTTGAGACTATGTAAATGAAAGATATATTTACATCCATCCTGTACTTAAAACAAGAGAAATATCTTTCTGTGATCAAAACATAGTAGAAACAATCTGATATGCGCTCTTCACATATTTTTCACATGGAACCAAACTTATGCGGGGCTCATGTAATGTACAGTCGTAGTTCCCAGTTGCAAAGCCATGTACCAATATATTTCACCACCGTAACGCTTATTCACTAAATCCTTTTCCAAAAAAACACTGAGAGAGGGCTCACTAACTCTAAAAACTCAGGAAAGTCATTGGCAGCTATTTTCAAACCTATTTTTTTAAATTTATGACAGCAAAACTTGCGAACCAACAACGACGATCATCAGAGAAAATTAAGTTAAAAAAAAATATTATTATAAATTTTTGGCTGTATTCAGACAAGAACCCATGATTCTTCAACCCAGGTAATTTGACACCGATTTTTCGGTATTGATTAATCAATTGTGGATCGTCACTTCGAAAATTGTCGAATCCTACATAATCGTCTTTTCCGACCGACTTCAAGGCAATTATCTATAACTGAAGACATTTTTGGCTCAAGTGGGGATTCTCACAAAGTTGCAAAAATCACTTAAGTCTTAAGCAAGTTTCGAATGGTAAGGAACCTTTCATTTCGACAGAGAAATGGCCTGACCGCACTGTTGTCTATATAAAAATATTCCGACGTCAGAATTATATGCAGAAAAAGAATTAAACGCTAAATAAACAATAGGAGAATATGCTACACAATTTAGTAGACAATATAATTGAAACAGAAAAGATAATTTCATATGATTATTTTATTTGAAAAAAAGAAGAAAATGTTGCAGGTTCTCCACCTCTAGCAATAAACTATATTTTTTTACTTTAACGCGGCGTACAAATTTAGGATATTATAATGACCTATGTACGAAGTACAGGGTTTGTAATGTTCTTTCAAACTTTCATTCTGGAATAAATTACTTCACAAATTTATGCTTATTAAGTCAGCATTAAAACATTCTAATAAAACGGTTTAATTCAGGGATGGGAAACCACTTTCTCATCGGAAGGCTGCATACTATTCGGCTGCATATAATACACTCATGATTTATTTTGGTGGCCTATTAAAAGCCGTAACGTACATTACGTACACTGAAAGTCTACTATTAAAGTAGTATGTGAAAGAAAAGAATTCACTGGTTCGTTGAACCAAAAGGGAATATTTTATAATACTTGATCATTTGGTGTCATTAGCTGGTAAGCGAAAGGTGTAATGTTAGGATAGCGGAAAAGAGGTTTAATTTTGCACGTTTCTTCTTGCGCCACAAATATACGGATATAAACAACAACAGCAATAATAAAATCAACAACAACAACAACAACAATAATAATAATAATAATAGTGATGATGATAATAATAACTTCCCTATTGTAAACAGTAAGACCCCGATTAAATCCGTTTCAAGATAATTATCATATACGAACACAAAATCGTTCCCTAACAAGAAAACAACGATTACCGGGACTCAAACTAGAGACCTTGGGCTTGCAGCATTTTCACACTAACCATTCCGCCAGCGCAGTCAACGATGGCAGAAAAATTTTCACGAGATGTGATTCGACCCCTTCTTCTTATGAAAGTCAGTCTCAGGTGAGATCTTGTGGAAATCCATCATTAGTAGAATGAAGAGAGGCGTTGTAATTTTTTGACAAAAGTATTTTCATTTAATAACTTATACTACCAGGTTACGACGAATAATATATCAAAAATAACCTGACTGTATTAGTCGATAAATAAAATGTGAAAAAGTGTAACGCCTCTCCCAAGGAGAAACGGACATGAAAAAAGTCTGACCGAACCGAGACCTTGCTTCGAGTCTCGGTTCGGTCCAACCGGCTATTTGGAGACCCGGGTTCGAGTCCCGATTCCGTCAGACTTTCTTCATGTCCGTTTCTCTTTGGGAAATTTCCTAGGTGCACGCCTTATCGTGCCAAATCACTAAACCCTTTTCTCTGTGTGCAACACTTTCCTTCATTCACCTCGTTCACTTAATCACGCCGAACAAGAACACAAAGTGTGATTAGCTTCGTGCAGTAGTATCATAGAGGTTAGAAAAACAACCCCAAAAGCAGAAGACCTGGGTTCGAGTCCAAGTCAGCTGAAATTCATCAAACGAGATAAGAATCTGCGTTTCAGGAACTGAAAAGCGTAGGTAATCCTCTGGTTAGGTCGAGATACACTTTTTTGTCAAAATTTATAAACTCGTGACGACTTCTAAACATCTCCCTCTCTGCAAATCGCCTGCATCTTGTCTCTGTAAAAAGGTCTTTGTAGACGCGAGATAGGGTAATAAATCTCTACTGAACGTTGTTATGTTGGTCGCGAGGTGTTGATAATTGGGAAGTGACGAGAATCACTTCCTTTTCGGCTACTTGATTTACGTCATCTCCACAAAACTAGGCCTCGTGAATCCTCCGCTTTCCATAAATGTCGATCCAATTTGCTCAACAGGTCTGCTGCGATAATTCCGCACACTCAGTCGCTCTCGCGGGAGGGAGTCTCTTAGTTTTGGATCATTTCCAGTTGCTATTAGAGGAGCACTCACACCTCGCTCGGGAAATATTCATATAATCGGAAGAGCGACGGATTTACGAGCCCTCTTTCTAATGAACTGAGGGGGCTTCGGATCTCTTATGGTAAATCTCTTGTTTGCGATAAGACTTTTTTACGAGCAGCCACGCCGATATTTGAGTGCCGCCTTTCCTTCGCTGCCTCCGTTCAACGGAAACATTTCAAAGGGGAGAACGCAAAGGATTTTGCGCTGCTATTAGAAGGCACTAATAAAATTTGCTTTATGGCATTATTAATAAACTTTGGGGATTGTGTGTTAAGCTGAGAATATATTGACTACTCTCTAAGAAACTTGCCCGCTGGATTTTTTTCCTGAGCAGATTGAACGAAAAAATGGTTCCAGGTCGTTTAACCCAAGCACTTTAAACAATGCTACTATAGAGAGCCTTCTGTAAGATATGCCCTAAATATTCGGCCTCGAGAATTTATTTGCTCTAAAAAAATCATTATATATTATAAACTTTCATCCCGATCCAACTGAAATATTTTCTTAAGTGCAATATTTGAAACTACTTGGAAGTAGAAATAAGAAGAAGAATTGTTAATAATTACGGAAACCCATATTTTAGACTAAAATTTGTTTTTATTCCTCTCTCTTCTTGGTTAAATTTTTCGCGAAAAAGGAAAAATCAATGTAAATGCTCCATTGAGACCAAAACACGTTATGGTTTCGATTGAAATTATTCTTACCTTCTTAAGGACAGGGCGAATTTGGCGGGCCGGAAAGGCGGAAGAAGTTACTATCAAATCGTCGTGCGTGAGGCGGCTGCTTGGAAAGCCGAGATGGTAGGTGAGGAAGAGGGAGAGCAGCGAGAAGGTTGTCACCAGTAGTAGGAGGTCGCGGATTGAAGATGCTCCGCTCCACACCATCCTCATCTCACTTAGTCTGCAAAAAGAGGCAACAAGTATTCTATTAAATATGCGGACCTCAAAAAAATAGTACGCGGTCTAAGGATGAGGGAAAGGTAATAAACATATCACGGAAACCAAGTAACTACTAATTGTTTCAGTTCACCGATTAGTTGTGAAGTTCACGTTAGGAGGACTTTAAACATAAAAAAGAAGTTAATTAATTTATTAATTACTAACTTAACTCCAAAGTCAGTATAAATATTTAGGAGCCCTTATCAAGCAACTTACCCTTTAAAAGGCACAAGATGTAATGGGATCAACTGATACGACTTTGAGGTTATGCAACCGCGTTCTCACGGGTAGATAATCGAGTGTCATAGAGGTGGCTTATTTCTCGCTCGTTCGTCCATTACTTGAGTATTGTTGCGCAGTATGGAATCCTTACGAGAAGGGTTTGATCTAGGAGCTAGAGTGCGTACAACGCAGAGAGGCTCGCTTCGTTAAGGGAGATTATAATTGCGATAACAGGGTATCAGAAATTACCAAAACCCTCGGCTGGGAATCTCTAAGGAATAAGAGAACCGAGAATGGGCAGAATCTGTTCCAGAAATTCTTAAGTACTGATTTGCACGAGAAATGCAAGATATCGTGATTCCCGCACTCAGCGAGCGCGATTTCCGAGACTAGTCGACAAAGAGATTTCGAGAGATTAGAGCGAGAACAGATAGCTATTATTGGTCGGGGGTCGGCGGTATAATAGGTTCGGCGTTTTCACACCCCCTGCAATACGGCCGACTGTGGCGTACTAATGTAAATGTAAAGAAAAGAAGAGAAAAGTGAAGTTCTGAAGCCAAAATAAATTCTAGCTGAAACAAAAATGGACATATGGAAATGGGTCGAAGAATTTGCTATTTATATTGCTGGTGAAACATTACGAACTTGAATATCAAGAAATGGTTCACAAGATCGTATTTAAAATATTATATGAACTAAGGGAAATTTCCTCGGATACTCCATACTTTGATGGTTTTACTCTTGATCACAGATGTTTCATTTAAGTAATATTTTTTAAAGGTCTTTCATAGCTGATGTCATTTAGCACATATGCGCCCATACCAGAAATTGAACCCGGACTACCTGATTGACTATCCCAAGGCTGGGAGTAAATATAGTTTCTTCATGGATTGAGCTACTATGACGCCAGTTGCGATTGTATTTCTTCAAAGTATTTATTTTAAGTAAATATTTATGTCAGTAACTTGTACCGATTGGTCGAGTAAATACTTGAGAAAACGCGCAGCTATCCAATTAGCTACCTCTAGGGAGCCTCTTTTAAAGGGAAGTTCTGGGCTCGAAGACTGGTTGTTCCATTTTCTTATTATATTTTCTCTGGGTCTAGGAACGGATCCAAAGTTAGACAATATACCCGGAGACTCAATCCGACACCATTCTTGCATGTACATTCTTTTACACTAAAATAAAGGAAAACTGAGATGGAAACTCAAGTAGGAAAAGAAACTTACGGAGGTAAAGAGCTTTAGATTTGATAGGAGACGACATTGGGGAATGTTCTAAAACTTTGCTCTCTGCACTGAAGTGATCACTTATTTTAGAGGGATTCTTGAGAGAGAAGATGATGAAGGAAGCGGAAATGAAGGGAAAGGAGTTTGGCGATGACAAGAAGAGCCCTATGGGAGAGTAAGAGGGGACTCAAATGCATATATCTTAAAGAGGAAAAAACGTCTTCGTCGGAAAAGGAAGAAAAAGAGCTGATGGAAGGAACGAGGCATTTCGGGGCATGAAATTTTGAGCACAAAACCCTTACTTCCTGCAGTTCCCTAACGTTCGCAATTCCTGACAGGAATGACGGCGATAGCCAAAATTCTTGAGACGAAGATTACAATCCGTCACATATACATTCATTTGTTGGTTTCATAGACCAAACAGCGATTAAATTTTATTTAGAAAATGTTTCTGGAGTGCGGCTTGGATAACTTTCCTACAAATATTGTAGCTCTTGCTAGAGGCGTAGCCAAGGTGATGGTTTTGGAGGTTTAAACTACCCCATGAGAATAGCGCCAACGGTAAACGAAACCAGAAGAGAGGATAGCCAGCTAAGAAAACTTGGAAATGTATGTACAGAAAAGGAAGTGGAAAAACCGGCAATAAAACTTGGGAATCCCTCAAAACTTCCCTTTGGCCTGTTTATGGATATAAAGCTGTGTTCGTCTTGCCTTAATTGTTCTTTCAAAACCCTTTAGGGTAATGCGCCCGCAAGTCAGGGGATGAACTCGGCCTTGGAAGAGGGTTTTAGAAAAGTGAGGAAGAAACGGTGAAAATAGCGGAGGCGACACGTCGATGAAATAAAAAAATAGCCCGGGAAGCATGGACCCCTTAGGTTCATGTTTCCCGGACCTTGTCAATAGATCTTACTTTTACTTTTCCGAAAATTCAAACCTTAATAATTACCAGTGTTCTACGAATCACGACCTCTTGCTGCATTGTCTTAGTGTGCAAAGAGCCATGATGTGTGAACGTTGTAAATATTTTTTGTTTCTGTCTCTTGTGTACGAGTGCGCAAAAATATGAATTTTTTCTGCAATTTTTGTTTTTCATATTCGGATCTTTGAATAAGCCAGGAAGAAGTAATTATTCCAAGGAAGAACGAAGAAAGCACGAGCCAGAGTATCTTTGACGTTGAATGGAGGCTAGTTTTTCTAATTCTATTGGGAAGAATTTCAGAGACTAGGAAAAATATTTTAATTTCGTGGAAATATTTTTTAACTGGTTCAACAAAAACTAAATTGAAATAGGTTTGAGCCTATCTTTCAGACTTGGTGGCCTTTCGTGACCTTCGGTATCGTCTGTTGCATATTTGTCAGAATTCACAAATGAATTGACAAAAAGGAAGCTGGAGATAAATCTTTGCCATTTTTAGTCGTGTGTCAATGCGATGAGAGGTTTTCAATTAATACTTCTCCTGCATCCTCTCGAGATGCTTTGACTGTCATAGGCTTTTATGGTTGGAAAAAATAGCAAGAGCTATGTAAAAGATGTAATAAACCATGTGAGTTACATACGCCAACTACAAAAACATTAAATTTAACTACCATTTTATTCATACTGAAGGAACACTTTCTAATTAAAATAAAAAATAGTCAAATAAAATAATGGAATGGTTCATATAAAAACTATATTTATTAATGCCAGATTTAAATACCTTCCATCGATTGTTAAGAATGAGTTTAACTTAATGGGTTGATGCATATGAGATACTTATTGCTACATAGTTTTAATTTTACGTAGTTCAAAACCTTCCCCAATCGAATTTTCTTCATCGGAATTTATATTGAATAACCAAAAAATGCACTTTTAAAAACTGTGTGTATTTTAAAATTTTAACTCGAATTAATAACGGATAATATCATTTAATAACAAATAAAAGTTTCTAAATTTTTCGACAATGCAGGAGCTGTTAAATATCAGTTTGAATATTTATTTCACTAGGACATTGAGATGCGATACATGGATTCGCTTTAGTGCTTTGGGCTGATTGTTCTGGACGTATTTGCTCCCTATTTCAAGCGTGATTGTAAATACAAATTTCTAAGTTATTCGAAGTTACTAAATAATTCAAAAGTAAACAGTGACACTACTAATGAATAATATATCTCTTACTATTAATTCTTCTCAACAATAACTGCTTTATAAACGAGAGAATGATACAGCAGATACAGGTCACTAAATTATCTGCATTTTTTAATTTTCCTTTTATACGGTATTTATATGGCATGAAAGATCTCAGAAATGTCTATGGAAGTTTCTCAATTCTACAAATTTACTAAAAGACAAACTTGCAGGATCTCGGTTTTAATGAATTTCATTAATAATAAGCAAAAACCAAATGAAATAGCTCAATCTCAACTGATAAGCCATCAATAGATTCAAGATATTAATGCAAATCATCATTATAATGTACATATCAGTGAACCAAAGCAAATAGCAGTTACCCGTGGATTCCAAAATCTCTTCAGAGGTATCAGTGTCAACACTTTTAATCAAGATGCTTTTTATGTACCTCTTTATGATATAACTATGTTGAAGATGAAATAGAAGACAAATAAAAGGTATTGAAAAATCAATTAAAAAATAATTATTTTCAAAAATTATTATAACAATAAATTATAATTACTTATAACTTCGTTTCCGTCGCCTAATTCAAACATTTTCAACATACACCAAACTTAGACGTAGTAAAATAATTGTAGGATTAAAAAAATGTGATATTAAAAGAAGAAATTATCTTTTTCAGGGTCTCTATTATACTAAAGTAGAAGCGTGCTTGCTTTTGAAGCGATTGAAATTATTAATAGCCATTTGGATAAATTACTTCATTACTGCAATTCCATTACTGTAGGCTAGTTAAAGGTACCAATTTTTGTTGAGTTTTTTTGAGTGAACGTCCATTATTACACTATATATAGAAATACTTTTCCATTGTTGAGGTGAAAAATGCGTCAATTTAAAGTAAGGAATACGTGGAATTGTTTGTTACCATTTGAAACGGTTTTTAGTTCTATTTTTTGACAGTAAATATAAAACCTCTTCCACGTCTCATAATGAATATATTGTGTTGAAATATCGTTTTATATGAAAGGAATTATTGAAAAATCCAATACCAAAACTGGGTCACCGAAATCCTGATTTTGGAGTTTCTTTCATTTGCTCCATTTTCAATATCTATTTAAGCAGTATAGTAAAGCTGACTCTTTTTTCTTTGGTCTTTATAAACTAGTCTTTCTGAACCTCCATCTGCTAGGAACTGTTTCCTCCTCGAGTCTTAATGTTAATAAATCGAATAATGGGAAAAAGAATGACTACAACATGCAACATGCTAATTCACGGAAATATAGAAAAATAAGTATAAAATGTGAATATTTAATTATTCAGACTTGCAAACTCTGCTGTTGACTCGCAGGGTACCTACATACATAAATATATATCTGTATCGATTTTCATTAAATTTTGGGAGGAAATTTTCCTGTCCCGAGATTGTAGGCAAGTTTTTGTTTGCTTCATTGCTCTGGAAATCCCCTCTAGACAAATCCTGGCTACGGACCTAGCTTCTGTTATAATACATTCGTGACTAGAAAAATTTTATTTGGGCTCTCGGATAACAAAGTAGATAGCGCGAACGCTTTCGGTAAAAGTGGTTCGGGTTCGAATACTGGCTGCGGACCATACGTGCTGAATAAGCCTCTTCAGCTTTGGAAGCAATTTTAAAGATATTACTATATTAACAATATTTCAATTAACTTTAAGTATAGCACAGTGGAAAATGTATCTATGATTTATTTTTGTATCACTATTGGTAGTGGATGAGGTAATATGAGAGCTACTAATGTATGATTCATGCTGAAAGTTGATTTCAATTTTGACCGCAACTAATTGACTAATACTATTCGTAGGGTCACTGTGTTGCACCTGAATAAACGTTTTCGTTCACATGCATCTCTTTCAGTTAAAAGATCAAGTGAAAGCTAAGTACCTCCTTTATCATCTTGCCTAGAGAGCCTAATTCTCTAATCAGCGCTCCTGGTAGCTGACTACATCACGTTACTCACATACTTGACACACCCAACGTCGCTGTCGTTTTCAAGAAGCACGCTTAAAACTCTCCTATGGAATAGAAAGTTGCATTCATAGTGGTTCCAGTCGTCAGTTCTAATAGAAAACGTCAGGAGGTCATCGAGCAAAGTTTTCTTAAATGGAACCATTGCTTTGAGGTAATGAGTCAGATTATAGTATAGATGAAGCAACAGAAGATCACGACTTGTTTGCGCATCTAATGTTTCGAACCTATTATCATTTGAACGCTAGAAAAAGTAGGTTCAATTAATTTTCCTCGGGCCCAAATTACTTTCAAAAGTTTTGATGGCGTGATAATGACTAGGCTCAAATTCAATTTTCTAAATTTATGACGAAAACAGTTTGATTTGACCAATTCCAACTTTTCACGTATAAACCTGGGACTGAAAACATCCAC
Organism: Ladona fulva; assembly: GCA_000376725.2. Lineage (NCBI taxonomy): Eukaryota > Metazoa > Arthropoda > Insecta > Odonata > Libellulidae > Ladona > Ladona fulva. The sequence goes on along the minus strand of KZ308464.1, from coordinate 520,235 downwards.
CCATATGAGTTTAATTAACTCCATGATTTATTAAATTTACATTTCTTTGGTATTTCGATAGCAGATGAATTCGAACAGGAGAGAGGTGCGTATTCAATTAATAAATAATAAGATCCTACATAGTTGACTACTTTTCATTCCGATGCTATGTAATGCGATGAAATTACTAAATTTTATTTTCTTGTGCTAGTAATAACGAGTACGTGATTGGCGCTCAGTTCGATGAGGGGGTTACTAGTGTTTCCTCGTAATGTGGATAATTCCATGTGCCAACTCAAAACTTATAATCCATTGTTTCGATAAATGTGTACCGACACACTCAAATAAACATAAAGAAAGCATTTATTCTCCGAATGAAATAAGTCATCTCTTACAATACTTTAATGATCCATCGTGGGAAAAGAGCAGGTAAAATCCACCTATTTCCTCTGTGTTGTATTGTATTTTCATTTTGTATTATTCCTTTGTATTAACCTTTCGTGCATTCTTTAAAAATACTCAAATAAATTTATTGTTTTTGTTACCATTATTATGAATTTTATTTTGTCTCAATTTTCGGGATGCAATGTCGGTACTTTGACGGGACTTCTTACCAAGTCAAATACCTTTTTATTGCATTCCTAGGAACTTTCTTACAATTGATGTTGTTTTGAGTTTGACTTCATTTTGAATATGTGTGTGGATGTTCTTATTAATATTAATTTCTTCTTTAGGTGTGTTTAAAAATCTTTTGTGTGTAAAAAATCGTCATAATTGTGACTGATTCTTGTTTCAATAGCTGCTTTATATACGCTAATGGAGTGCATTTGGAAATTTATTACTATTATTATTATTATTGAGGCCCCTATGCGGATGAGGCCTTCAGCTAGTGCCTACTGCGCTTTATTATGTATCCGCCCTGCTCATACTCACCAGCTTTCATATTATTACAGCTATGAACAAGACCCAGAAAAAACAAACGAACGACTCAATTTTCCTAATCTGTACCAAGAAACGAAAGAAAAATATTCTGTTCATCAATATATGGCAGTGAGAACAAATACCGTGCACTCAATCAGTTATGAAATAATTGCTAATTTTTTGAAATGTATTGTATCAGTACGAAATTAATTAAATTGATGTAAATGTTAGAAAATGGGCCACCAATAATTCTGGAATTCGAACTCAAAATAAAACACAATCGATGTGAGATGAATCGACTTCGCGGAATGCCATTTAATAAATGAACCAGGGAGTGCAGCTCTCATTTATCACAATAAAACCGCTCTTTCGGAAGAGATTGATTTTCGGTGACATGCAGTAAATATTTACAAACTGAAAAAGTAGCACAAACATGAAAAGTCCATCCTCGTGCTCATTAATAGGAATGCTCATGACGGTCAACACAATGAATTCTCTTTTTCATCCATATACGCGGTTCGCAAACGCAAAATCAATTTATTGTGGCATTATTGTTAAACCTCTGTTGCAGGGAAACTCTCTCTGTCACTCACTGTGTGCACGGTGAGTGTCATGAAGATTCACTTCATTAGTTGATCAGATTTCCATCTCGGCAATTAAAGCCGAATTGCTTCGCAAAATATTCCGAAAGTAAATAGCAGTACCAGTCGAAATTTTCTTCGAAAAGAAGCTCCAACGAGGAGAGACTGCACCAGCGGATTCTTGTCGACGCATCCTCCAGGTTCAGCCTCACAAATCTAGTCATCACGCATTAAATATATAAAAGAGAAACGGAATATATTAACACACTACCTCTATCTACTCTGTTCAACTTCGGTGAAAGCGGTCCCGGGCTCGACTCCCGGCGGGGATAACGTTTATCGGTGTCAAACCTGCATCGTGATGAACATTGAGAGCAATCTGAATTAAGAGGTTGTGGATCCGGTCCTGAAAAGCTAAATATAGCTGCGTGGGAGTCAATGCGCTAACCACGTGTCACTCACTATTAATTCTGCCGGGCGGTCCTATCGCTCAAAGTGACACGGCGTTAGAATTTAAAAAATTCTCCATCTACTTAAAACGGAATTTCACGAAACCCCTTCACACGTTCAGAGGAAAAGATTGTATGAATATATGTATCAGTATGAGTAGTGTAAAAAGTCTAGATCTACTTCTACATAAATACCCTGCAAGCCGTCTTTCGTCCTGTGGCAGGGGGTGTAATAACCAAGCGTTCGAGTTACCTCTTTAGTTTATCGTTGTCGCATATCGTCTGCGGAAAGAATGAGTCTCTACAAACGACTTGTCCTCGCATCTATTTCTCTTATTTTACGCCCATTGTTGGATCGACCGAAGTACCTGGGGGGTCGCATAATACCATTTACGTCTTCCGCAAATGTACTTTCTCTGGATTTCCCATTGGTTCTTGTTCTATATACTTACATGGAATTTTCCTTGATCTGACACCTAAACTTGGCTATGAAACCATGGTCGTGTGGTTTATAATCTTGTCTTTTGGTATAGTAAATGTTTTGTATCATAGAGTTTTTTCTATTAGTAACTACCACAAAGTTACGCCTGCGTCTGTATCGTTTACTTTCTCTAAATTTATCAAACAATCGCAACCTAGCTTTAATTAGCTAACCTAGCAACTCAATCACTTTATTTCAAGGATTCCCAACCTGAGTCTCAGGGGCATTTACGTAACGCTTGCTTTTCTATCGTAACTTTTTTTATCACATCGTATCGCCTTGCGCTGCACTTTCTGGAGTTGGTGAGTATACGTTTTATCTACTGGATCCCATATACTCGCCACATATTCCAGATTGGAAGATAAGGTATTTAGAAACCATGTAATTAATAAGTTACCATACAATTTTGAATGGCCTATGAGTTGAAATTCTCGTTTAAAGCAGTATAAAAATCGGAAAAATTGCCGTTTCCTTGCATTTTAGTAAATTATACGCATTTTATAACGAAGGCTTTAGCACTTACAAATCGGGGTGCATTTTCATTGATGGGGCAAGGCCTCCAATTCATTTTTAATAGTCTATTCTTAGTCTATTACTTCGGATGATATGCTACAACTCACTGGCCAAAGCAGAACCACTTTCAATGGTATTTATTTCATATCCGAAACTGAGGACCATCAACAGAATCCCTCTTCGACTTTAGAACCGCGATGACATTAAAAAGAAAGAGGATTGACGGGATGGATAGAGGCAACTAAGAGAAATTAAGGCGTAAAGATGAGGCGAAGTGGGCAGAAAAAGGGATTTAATGGAGATGAAATGACGAAAGAAAGTGGTTTAGGAGAAGTCGAAAATAGCTTCGCCACCTCTTGGGGTGCATTTTTGCCCAACTGAAAGGGCTTTTTTTATCGCTAGATAACTGTGTCCGACGCTTCTGGCGGCGCTCCCAAATGGATATAGCTAGCGTCTTCAACGACTTAAAGATCCCGCGAGTGAACAACGAGGTGACTTCCCGCGATGGATCTCGAAGAATTGAGAGCTCCCTTCCTGGCGAAGCCGATCACAATGAAGGTACACTTGACCGCAGCCCCGTTGCGTCGAATTGTGTCACGAAAGAGCTCTGCAAATTTCCAGCTAACAGATCCGAGGGAACGCTCCTGAAAAGGCGATGAGGCAGGATTCCGTCAAAGAATCAAACGTCTCCAAAGAAGAGATTGCGGGCTTCAAGAACATGGGTGAAATCTATGGCGCTCTCGCAGGGTAGAATTCAGTGAATGGAAAGAAATATGTACGTATCCTTTTTTCCGTGTACTTTCCCGTATCACCAGCAATCCTCCTATTGTTTATAAGCAGGTACACCTGCCCTCGCGAACTGTTTTGCGGTAGATAAATATAAACGGTGGTTTAAATATAAATTTACTGCCAGTGGTACATTACAATATACAGTAAGAAAAATAAAAGGAATCGATTGGTTACGAGGTATGACAATATTTTTGAAATATTTGTGCATCTTTTGGTAAAGAATAGAGATAAATCATTCATATCTTTCATTTACTTTTTTTTCATGAGCGAAATTAAGTAACAACCGCTTTGATGTGAACGAATTTCAATAAAGGCGTTAATTTTGGTATTACCATTTTAAATTAATGAATTACTCTTCATTGAGGCGAGGTTTGAACAAGTTGACCTTACTTCAAACTAGCCTCAATTTCCAGCGCATAAGCAAGTAATCGAGCCAGAAGATATTCTCAAGCCATTTTGGGAGACTTTGTAGGCAAGTGGCGAAAAGTGAAAAGTGGTTTTGTCCGACTGTGCGGCATCGTCCACGGACAACGTCTTCTTTGAGGAACTGGCCATACAAAGTTGTGGAAAGGAGATCCTCTCTTAAGAATAATATATATGGAAAAGGGTTAAGGTAACACTACACGCGAAGGCGTGCACCTAGGGAAAATCCCAAGGAAAAACGGAGAAGAAAGTAATTTAATATTTACAGCACGAAGATGTAATACAAAAATATCACAGAAAGATTGGGTTTGTGGGGAAAATATTCTTAACTGAAAGTTGAAGAAGACAAAAACCCCGGTTCGCGAGAAAACACCCACAAAGAAGGGGGGTAAAATACCCGCGAAAACACAGAGTATATAGCGTTAAGAATAAAAATTAATATAAATCAAATCAATATAATGCATCTAATAATACAACGAAAAGCGTTACACAAGTTAATGTAGTTAAATCACGAATATTAGTGCAATAAAATCCATACCCTATAAGAAAAGTTATAATTAAAATGAATCAAAAGTATACAACAACAACATTCATTTTATATTTATTTGAATGCTACGGAAAGGACTATTTACTGTAACATAACCGCACTCACGAAGATCTAATGGAATCGAGGACATCCAACCGAAAAAGATGAACATTTTTCTGGAGGGGAAACCAAACCCAAAATAATAAATTAAATTGCTTGAACCTGAACCGAAGCCGTAAAACGTAATTTATCCATTACGATTATTGGTTCGCTTCCTCATCAAATGTAACAGTTGATATATTCATATGCAGCGGTGACTTGTAACTCACTAATTAAAATTTAAATTTAACGACTATGGTAGTTGTTCGATCATTTCTTTCATATTTAATGCTTAGCTCTAAAATTTAAGTGAAATAAATTCTATTAAAGGGTCACCTATAATATAAGCCTTAGGCATGGACTATTTTTAGAAGCAAAAGAAAGAGTTGCTTATGTTTTGACAGAATGAACAACCTTGAATGTATCTAGATTCTGTAAGACCTCTCGATGTATATGCTCAAAATGATTAATCATTTTTAGAAGCAAAAGAAACCAGTTTGTAACGGTATGACGGTAGCTACCAGATGAAAACCAGAACCGAACCGAAATTATGCGTGTTCATTGAACCGGAGTGAAAACCAGATCGAAAATAGTTATGGTTCGAACCCCTGGACGACTCATAGCATTATAGCTAAGTTGGTAAAAAAAGAGCTAACTACCTCACTCCTCATCTTGCTATATATTTCTCTAACTTTTCTCACAGAATCTGATAAGCCAATGTAAATGCGAACAAATAATTTTTGCTACGTCTTCCAAGAACGTATTATCTCCGACTTCACTGAGCAAGTTTATAATTTAACTTTTTGAGGCCAAATGGATGGGCCGATCGATGAAAGCAAAGGTAACTGTAGGACACTTAAAAATATGCATGCGGAAAGTCAGAAAAGATCCTTCCCTAATTTAATTAAAAAGAAGCATCGAAAGAATTTCAGAATCGATTAAAATTGCACTGGGGTTGTATATCTCTAGAAAAAGAGTTAAAACTGTCTTATCGTTCAATAAAATTAGACTTGAATCGGGAGTTTCAAGAGGACAACCTTCAGTCGCGTTTACATATAAGATTGCGAAGTTTTGCTCCGGATTCATAAGACAAGAATCCTCACTTATTACCGGATTGTACATTTGCTTCCATTTATTTTTGCGAAGAGTCTTGAGGTGGATTCACTAACGAGAGAACGAACGAACGAAATTTTACGAAATTTAACGAAATACGCGAAAAAAGCAGTCGATGTGGCTGGAGGAGGAAGGGAAAAATGGGATGTTCGTCGATCTACAGTAGATCCCTAACTTGGTGCAGTTGCGCATTTTATGAGTATATTCCTTGACCTTGGAAAACATACTTTGCGCTCGTATGGATGATCTTGACCGAGAATGGGAGTTTGCTAGCTTTTCCTCCGACATCATTCCTGTCAAATATCAATAAATAAAAATCACCGTGTTTGCAGAAATCTAAGACGATGTTTCTACCTTCCGCAGTTCCAAAGAGAAAGAGTATTTTATGAGAAGCATAGTTTTAAAAACATTGGGAAAGTCCTTGACTTCGTTTACATTGAATTATATAGAGTTTATAAAATCTATAAGGAAAAGGAGCGCTGCTGTGGTAAGACATTAGAATTCGAGAAAAGCTCCCGATAGCTGTTGTTTGCGAGCAAACTAACCGTTGAAGAATTCCAACCAGCAGGGCTAGGGTTCTCAGTGGTCGCGCTTGGCAAGTATTCTCAAATAGACAACGCTAACAGTTTATAAGAACGTTTATCAATGGGTCAAATATATATTATTAAATTTAAATTGATCTTATAAATAAAGTCATCTCAAGAGAGCATTTAAACAAAAATTCTTAATTAAAATTTTATCTCGATAATTCCATAGTTTTATAATCTAGTAATGGATTGGGGATAAAGTTAATTGTTTATATTTAACACTGGTTGCTGTTTTACTATATGTTTGCGCTAATATTCGATAAACTTAATTCTTATGTATCTTTTTTTAGGGGTAAACAATGATTATTATTTTTCTAAACTGATTTACTTCCCTTCCAAGGGAAACGGATTTTCGATTTAGTATCGCATTAGAATCCTTCCAAATCAGTTATCACTTAGCTAGATCGCAAACGGATTCCTTGCCTCATCTTGACAATCCATGAGGACCTTAAAGTTGACATCTTGCTAGTTTACGTTCAAATGAGGATAAGAAACGTCAAATTAAACGATATTTTATCAGAATTGCTCTAGCTCTAAAACGTGAAGTAAGATGCAGTTTTGCGAAACTTTACTCCAGTGTATTCGTGGGAAGAGATTACTATTCCAATCGAAATATATCAACTATGACGAAAAACACGGGCAGTTCTGGTTAGTAATAGTTTTTAATCATAAATTTATTTGCTTGTACCAGAAAGAATAGAGGGAACCCTCCCTTTGGCTATAGGGAGGGGACTAATCGGGGTGCAATATGACCTTAGCCGTCAATGCACCTTATCATCTGCTACTAATGGGGGTCCTTGGAAAAGATTTATGAGAAAATGTACACCTAAAATAATACTTTCCTCCTTCCTCACTTTTCAAACGCAAATGTGTAGTGTTTGCGGGAAAATATCGACCTAACGATAGCGTTGTATCGTCGAAACTAAAGGCGACATAAAAACAATCTTTGTCGTTTTCATTGCCGTTCGGTTTAAGTTCATTGACAGTTCATTAAAATCACCAATGTTACATACGTCTTTTTACTTCTCTTATTCCTTTTGGTTCAAAATCATTTAATATATTTAGTACTTTTTTTTCTACTGTTTTCCTACTGTTCAAGTGTTATTTTCTGTTACCATTGTATTTTTGTACTTTTATTTCCGAAGACTCTCCATTTAGTCCATTTCGAATATTGTAGTTTCTTAAATAATTTTCTCCTTTAATTACTTTTATTTTTCTGAGAAATTTGATTCTTTCTGTTACACATTGAGTATTTGTATGTATGATAAATGTCATGTTTGTGACATTGCACTCTAGATAGTCGTTTCGCGAGATCTGTTCTAGGGTTATATCTCCTGAGTTTTTTGTAAATTTGGACACTTTTTGGCGGAATCTATAACACTAAGAAATTTATTAAGGCCTTCCTTTCATACCAATGTTCACATTTTTTAAAGCAAAACGTAGTAATTGACGCGAGTATGGGAGGAGAAGTGAGATAAATGTATGCGGAAAAACATGGTTCAGATGGAGAGAAAGGGAAAATGCCCACTCGAAATCCAACCAAAAGTAATGGTGGATTAATCTATAGACCGGGGCAATATTTCTCGTTCCGGTTTTTGCTTCGGTCCAGAGATAAATAAACGGATTGCGTTCAGTTCCGGTTTTGCTCCAGCTACCACCGTTGAACCGGTTCGAACCTTTTTTCCCCTCTCCGATCATTATAATGCCGTATCCTTTTGAAAGTCTGTCTTATATTTTCTAGCGTTTTTCATATATACTACACAACACTAAATTTTATAACAAAACTTTGCACTAGTTATTTGTAAGTCGCAGTAGCACATGTGCAGAAAACATTTCTCCTTATAGCTACACTTAAAAAAAATTTATATTACAGGGTACCAAGAATCGGAAGGAAATAAATAACAGTTTTTGTTTAAGGTTCGGGATTATTCGGCTAATTAGGACGTGGAAGGAAAGTTTGGAGGGAATGTAAACCTCTGAGTTCTCTTTAAACTTCTAAAACATATGAAAAGGCGTTAGATTTGATGGAAAAGATCACAAAATAAAGGATCAATATAGGAAAGGAGTAAACAGTGATGCAGTAAATATAAATATTACTCAAGCAAACCTCTAACTACCAGTAAAAAGTGGAATTAAATTGTGCGTAAAGTATTTTCCAATGCGTCCTAAGAAGTAGTTCATATAAAAAACTCTGTGCGAACCACTAAGGAATTAGTTTTGAAGTTTATTTCTGGTAAGAAGCCTTCGATTAGCTCTATGCTCGATGAAAAGAACTTAATTTTTTATTGCAAGATATTTATTTATTTATTAAATCTGCATTGCAATTTTGCCATTTGGCCAGGTGGCAACGCTGGAGGGAAATATAACATTTTGATTTGAAAACTGCCTGGCATTCGCCCAAGACGGGAGGGAAGACCCTTCAAACTTTTAAATAAAAGCATAAAATATTTCCTACCAGAAAAGGAACTTGTAGGATCTGTATCTAAAGTGTTCTAATGTGGATAGTTGAATGTTATCATCATCGTAAAAACATACAACTTAGAATACGTATCATCCAAAATGTAAGATTTCTCATGTTTATGAATCGTATACTGAGTAATAATTGAAAGAGTTATGTAAAATAATCACTAAAAACAATAAATATTTTCCCCCAAACCTGAAAAATTGCTACGGTAAACGCCAAGCGTCCTATAAATAGGACAGTGGATTTTGCAAAAACTGTTGAAAATAATACTATTTTTCATTTTACAATGCCTTTAAGTTGACATTATGAGTGCGTTGAGAAAATCTCGTAAACATTTCAAAGACAAATTATTTGGGCGTTAACGGGTTAGTTAGAATGTGTATTGCTGGGGACCAACACTCGGAGGGGAATAAATCAATCTTCGGTTACGGTACGGGTTTGGTTTTCATTCGGGCAGAAATAACATCTTTTTTTCAGTTTAGGTTCTCGATTCGGTTCTAGCTCGATGCCCTGCTTTAGACCCATATGCTTTACCCGCAAAGATTCAGCCGAGTATATTGCGATCTGCAAAGTGAATGAACTCCTTAAATAAGGCCATAAAATTCCGCAAACTTCCATCGCGACTCTAGTTGCGTGCCAGGAGTTACTCTTCCCGCACGACACCGTAGAAGTTGTCGTTTTGAAAGAAATGAGGGATCGGCGTGGATTGAAAAGAACGAGGATCAAGGGGGATATCTGGAGTCGGAAGAAATAACGGCAGAAGGGTAGAGCGAAGGAAAGCGGAGGTAGAAATATTAAAAACGGGAGAGTGGAATGTGGAATCAGTTGAGAACGATGGAGGGCGAGATATGGGAGTTGAAAATATATTCGAACGCTGAAAGAGGATAGCAGCGGAAGATAAACGTCCGTCTTAATCCGCAGCCCGAGAACTCTCGAAAGGAACTGTCGCTGACCCTATAAAACATGGTCCCAAGTTTCTACATGTTAAAGAGTTACTAATAGGAAGATTTTGGCCCACGCTCGTTCGTAACATAAACTAGATTTCATAAGGCTGTATTTACACAAAAAACTCGTATACTTTAAATTCAAGGAAGAAATCGTTACTTTGCGGAATTTTGATACAACGAAGATTTGCTGAATAAAAAGGTTATTAATCCCTTTGTTTTTTATAACTGCGTTTATTCATAAACTCCTCGTCGCATACTTACAAGGAGAGAATACATAAATAAATAATGTCTATAATTTGAGCTAAAATAACACTATGGAGTCCCCTCTTCCATTCAACCCTACGCCGATATTATTTGGATCCAGTTCATAAGCAATACGAAGATGTAATTAAATTAATAGGAATGCAAGAAATTATCTGTGGAACAAAAAACGTAGGTGAAGTTTCGTAAACAGTATCCACTATAGGAACACACCTATAAGGGGATGTATAAACATGGACAAACTTACTGATAGTAAAAGCTACAGAAACTAAAGAAAATTTCCTTATAACCTGGTAAGGAAATGATTGTCAAATAAAAATGAGAAACAAAAATATGAAAACTACAAATAGTGGACACTACTAATAAAAAAATAAACCATTACGAAAGTATATCGACATTTTTTTATGAACTGTCGGGTAAATGTAGAGAAAATTAAAAGCAATTGTATATAAACGAACACGCTGCAAGAATAATTAGTATTTACACTGTACGATAATAATTAGTATTTACACTATAGTCACTAAGATTCACTAAGAGTTTACTATCGATAGTTTCAAATTAAAAAGCAGAGACACAAACATACAAAAAACTGAAATATTAATGAAAATCACACTACGACAGTTATTTGAAAATAAACAATTTGCCTGAAAAATCGAAAATAGGGTCGGCAACGCGAGTTCGATGAAAATTGGTAATTGGATAGACTTCGTGACAACAGTAATGAATTACCCCCCAAATAGATATTCATGAGCAGTAGCTTCCCCGGAAAATGACCTTAAAGTATTACAATAAACTCATAGTTATAAATGTAGAGCAGCCAATCCGAAAACACTGGCATGAATGCGTTGCTGACTTTTTGGCTATGAAGTTCGTCAACCAGACACCAGGAAAAATTAAATATCTGACCCAGCTGTCATGAGTTAGAACCCAGGGAATCCAAGAGTTCCGCTTTTTCTACTCATAACAGTATATTGTGCTGATTTACAAAAACGTTTTGATGATTTGACGAGCAGTAGTTTTCCGGGAAAACTATAGCTCATAAAACCCTATTTGGGGATTAATTTCTATTCTTTTCTCAAAGTCCCAACTTTCATCGAAATTCATGTTGCCGGCACTATATACTCTCCTTATGAGATGACTTTAGAAGATTTTTAATGTATGTTAAGAGGATCACGACCAACTCTAATTAGAAATCTATAAAATCATTCGAAAGAATACCATCACAACGTACCAAGAAGTTAACTTTTTAGCTCCGAATGAAATTTCGCCTTTGCTAAAGAACTGTTGACATCTAATTTTAAGATCTGATATAAATTATCTCATTTCAGTGCTAATAAACACAAAACAACATAAGTCGATTTACCCATAGGATAAATGGAGGTTAAAAATTCTGGAACGATTGGGATTTGAATCCATTTGTTCCACCAGTCGGGCAGTTGCTCTAACCTCTAACTCTAGCTATCTCGCAAAGTAGCCTGAACGCCGTTTTCCTGTAAAATTTCTAAATAGAATTTTTCTCAAAGGCTATACAGAAAAGACTGCATTCGCGAAATTTCATTACTTGACGTTAATCTGCCAAGTTCTTTATTTGCTACCACTGAAAAGTCATACGTATTCTTACAAGCGTCAGTAATTGGTTTACTACCAATAATGTGGTGACTAACCAATTAATTTATTTTTGAGATCGTGCGCAATAACTATATGAAATCAATTGCCAAAGGGAGGCACGAAACACCTAGAGCACTTCTAAAGGCCGATAAATGCAATCCAAATGCCAATCATTGAGTTATGAGAATGGCATAACCTCCTCTTGAATGTCATGTTTCGGTTACACCGCTAATAATTCTACCTCCTTAATCTAGCGATACTAGATTCGCGATAGCAAACGCATTACTTAAGATTCCTCCATAAATGTGTTTAATTTACTCATGATTCACTCGACTCTCTCCTAATACTACTCAACAACACTCAAGAGAAGTAATACGCAGCAAAAATAACAGAGGTAGATTATCGGACGTTCCCTTTACACCAACTGATTGTGAAAATAATATGATGAAGAAGTTGTTAGGTTTGATGGAATTGGCGTAAGTTCAAAACAGGAAAGAGAAGCAGATGTTACAGACTGACAGATATCAGGAATATGGATGGAGCATTATACCGAAACAGGACTCAAGAAGGGTGAGTTAAAAGTAAAGATAAATTTTCTCCTGCCCTGGGTGTAAAGACAAATGGAAAGTATTTACCCAAGGAGAAACATACATGGAAAACGTATGACAAGGACTGAGACTGGAGCCCGAATCTTCCGCTTTCGGTGTTATGTCTATAAAAATAACAGAAAGGCTACCATCGAGTCAAATATATCGATGATATGAAACTTTTAATTGAATCACTCACATTCCGAACCTTTTATCTTATGATGAGGGATACCAGGGCGTTAATGCACCGCGAAAGTTAGATTTAACCACATAAATTGGTTGGAAAGCACCGCAGGTAGGGAAGAAAGGGCCGCATTGAACGCCCAAGATAGCCGCATGTGACCTTAAGGCCGCAGATTTTCCATCTCTTGTTAAGCTATACTACCAGACAATTATCAAACGGCATCGCTGGAATCCGTCGAAAATAAAATTGTCACATTTACGACGAGTTTCTCTTATTTAACCCTTCGTGGCAACTAGATTAGATTAATAGGTGGTAAAAACGTACTTACGTCTCAAATAGCGATTTTTTCCATTTTTTTTCTATATCATTAGTCTTAATTTTTTATTATTATTAAGATATTCATCTCACAAGTGGACAATTTTACGATGGCAACGTCACAGCTTTATTTATTTATTTCTCTATTTTAAACAGAAATCTCCCAATATATCAATTTCAATAATTATTATTTACGAACTCAAATAGCCATTCTCTAACCAGACTAATCCGAAATGCCGGGACTCGAGCCCGGGGCATAGGGGTTGGAGCGCTAGCACGCTAACCACTCCGCTAGCGCAGCCGATATGCAAAACAAAATCTGCACACATCCAGTCCAATTACAGAAATCCGCAACTCTCATCGTATCCGACAACGTCACACGAAACACTGTACCAGTGTTTCCCAAACTTTCTCATGATACTGCCCCCTTGGATCCATACCACCGGCCCCCAAATACGAAAATCTATGAAAATTAAGATCTGTAGGATCATAGCCGAAGAAAGATAAAAAGGAAATTAAACACTGTGGTGATAAAAATATTTACCAAATTACTGACAGACAATTTCCTGATGATGTGTCGATGCCATAAATCCTGCAAACCTCTATTGAAGGAGAAAGATGATAGGCAATGGGATAAAATTATTTTTTGTCTAGCACCCCCTAGAAAAGACCAGCGTCCTTAGGGGGGCGGAATCGCCCACTTTGGGAATCACCGCACTATACCCACACACAATCATCGCTCCTCGCAAATCAATAAAGTTATTTACACAAACTCAATGCTGAAGGCGACACACTCATCCTTACTATAATGATGCAGAGGGGACTTCTTAAACATCGAATTGATTGCGAAAACCTAAAATATGCAGGCGTTCGAGAGATCTCGCAAAGTGTCCCAATACCCAAGTCCGGCATGGAATGGGAATTCGAGTTGGGGAAAAGCTGGGAATCGAAGAAGAGCACGAGTTGATGAGGCGAAGTGATAGATGTGGGAAGAGTACAGTTTGGAATGGGAAGCGGAGGTCGGCGGAGAGGAAGATCTTGAGAAGCAAGGAAGGTACTCGACCGACAAATCTTCGCTTTCATATCCGTTAAGCCTCTTGTAGGGCTAGAGGTCGTAAAAGACGGCGGGAGCAGGAATAGGAGCGGCGGGGGTTAAGGAGAGGGGGTGCGGCATTGGAGAATCTGAGGGCGTTTGGAGTTGCGATATCAGAGAGATATGTCGTAGAAAAGAGGAGTTCCAAGGTAGGTAGAGGACGCGTAATACAGATCTGAAACACTTTTTAAGCAGTAGGACAGTCTCACAGCTCTCTCGGTGTTCAGATGAAGTGAACAGTCACTTTGAGGAAACCCCAGTTCTAAAAAAGAACTCCTGTACGTATCTCAATTGCTAAGCTATCATCTTCCGGGGGCTTTAAGATTGCTCACTCCGAATTATACTGACTATTCGTCTAACCCCAGAAGGTAATAGCCAAGCTATTGAGTGACGTATAGCGATCTTCTCAGAACGGTGGTATTTCTAGAGCAACGGTTTCCTTCATCTGGTCCTGTGTGAGCTCTGGGACAGCCCCACGCCGCTGAAGGAATGTTTTCCATCTCTACTTTAATAACGGCCGAGTACAGTTTTCTGTCATAGAGAAGGCGACAAAATTGAAGGAAAAAAATATACATCTACATCTACATAAACAGCCTGCAAGCCGCCTTACGGCGTGTGGCAGGGGGTGTTAACACCAGGCGTTCGGGTTATTTTTTTAGGTTATTGTTATTGTGTATTGTTCGCGGAAAGAATGAATTCTTAAAACGACTCGTCCTAGCATCTATTTCTCTTATTTTGCGCTCATTGTCGGATCGTCCAAGGTAGCAGGGAGGTCTCATAATATCTACTATATCCTCCGCAAATGTACTGTCCCTAAATTTATCAAGCAATCGCAATCTAGCTTCTAGTCTCCTATCTTTTAAGGATTCCCAACCTGCATCTGACAGCATTTTGGTAACGCTTGCTTTTTTATCGTAGCACTTCTTAACAAAACGTATCGCTTTTCGTTGCACTTTCTCGAGTTCACGGATGCATGCATCGTCTGCCGGATCCCATATACTTGATGCATATTCAAGATGAGGCCTAACCAACGCAAAATAACATCGTTCTCTAACTTTTTCGTCACATTTATCGACAATACGCCTAATGAAACCGAGTTTTCTAGTTGCTTTAGCACAAATGTTACGGATGTGCGTGCTCCAGTTCATGTTATTCGTGAGAGTGATTCCGAGATATTTTACCGAGTCCACTACTTTAATTACTGTTCCGCTAATACTGTACGAATTATTCTGCCGCAACTGTTTTCTTTCGAAAAAATTTACTATGGAGCATTTGCTTGTGTTTAGATCGAGTTGCCATTTTTCGCACCACCGTTGGGTACGAACTAAGTCGTTTGCTAGGAATTCCTGGTCTTCCTCGCTTGATATTTTTCTATATATAACTGTGTCATCAACTGAATATCCTCACTTTACTATCGATTTCGTGGCTCAAGGGATGCTTAGGGGATAAAAGGCGAGGTAACTATCATGATATATGTTATTTTGCTTAGGCGACTTAACTAGAAACTTTCTCATTAAAAAAATGGCTCCTGCCTATGCTGACGAGGTTCAAAATGTGATATGGCCGAACAAATAAAAACTTTATAAACATGAAGGTGGGCGAATGTTATAAGTAAAGTATGTACAGGGCCGGTTTCAAACAATAAGCGATTGGGCAAATGCATTGGAGCGCAGCAATCAATGAGTCAAGCGAGTGTTTCGAGTTGCCTATGTCCAAGGGGTTAAAACATTGTCTCGCTGTTAGTGCTCTGAAATCTGTTACCCTACCCTATAGAATGGAAATGACCACTGGTGGTTAATTAATATTACAATAACTCCAAAAAACATAAAAACATTGAAGCAGATTTCCGCCTTCATCACTGATAATACATTCATGGGTGGCGTAATGAGCATAGGGTAGTATCATATTGATGATGGTTTTTGGAATTATTAAAATACTAACCGTACTCTATGGATAGTATTTTTGATAGCATTCAAACAACAAAAGAAGATAAGCAGAAATGGATCTCAAGGAGAAACGGACATGAAAAACGTCTGACGGGACCGGGACTCGAACCCGGGTCTCCCAATTTCCGGTTGGTTTCTCCATCCATTGAGCTATCGGGCCAGAACATTTCTCCATTACGTTTGGGAGACTTTGTAGGCAAGGGCGCGTGAATTTTTCCTAGTTGCCACATGCCAAGTCATGTTAACCCTTTTCCTAGCAGAAATGAACTTATATTTGGCGTAATTAATTACGTATCTCCACCCTTCCGATGACCCTGCAAAGAACACTTCGCCGAAAGGATTCACCCTAGCGGAAGTAAAACCTTTTCGTAAAGTTGTGAAAGTAAATAAAAATATGAGTTAGAAAGTTGAGAAAGTTTTTTCCTTCCTACATAGTGTTTTACAAGAGGCAGAACAGAGGAATTGCATGCGATACAAGTTTCTTTTGGGCTTTTTTGTTCACGGCTTGAGAAGCAGTTTTACTACGAGTCGCACCAACTATATTGTGTAAAACAGCTCGTTAAGTACATATTGAAATGTTGAGTCAGCGCGCGGGGACAATCCCACAGAAAGCAGAGGAGAGGATAAAGTATTTCGGTGCGATCCTCGTAATACGGACAGTTTGGTGGCCGAGAAGAAAGAGAAAGAGGAAGTGTCCGGAGAAGAGAAGGCGGGGAAGAGAGAATGAATAAGGGCGAGCGAAAGTGAGAGGGGAGGGAAGAATCGAACGGAAAGAGTGTGAATTATGTGAAAAGTTGCGCAGGGGTGTGGAGTGGATAGCGGAGGGGAAAGCAGAGGGTTGCATGGGGATCTGTGGCACGTGGTGCGGGTGAACAATCACCGCCACTCGGAAATGGACGCAATTCCGGCTGCGTATGACGTACTTACCACCATCCGTTACTGAGATGACACACTGATGTTTGCTAAATTTATGCCAACTCGGTCGGGTTCCTGTTGGTAACTAGGCGATTGGATGCTGCTCGCAAGCATATAGGTATCTCCGCATTTTATCGTAGATATTGACCGCTAATTGGACGTAATTAAGACCGCATGCTTACAAACTATACCTTAAAACCCTTTTAAAAAGGAAATACAAGATCCGAGGATAAGACGACTTTCAGATAAGACGAGGTAAAAATTTTCAAACAAAAACAATAAAACTATGAATTTGAATTATATGAATTTAGTATCAACGTCATCCTCTAGATAATCATACTGTATAGCGTTTATGGAATTATGTCCTATTTGTAATTTTTCGAATGAACAAATTTTATTTTCTTGCATCTTACAGCCTCGCAATTGTTGCAATCATTCGCGCTGACTCGGGCATTCGGGTAATGACTAAGGTTGCAAACTCCTTAAAGGTCGTTTCCGGGAGTTTTCCATGCCAAGAGTAGGAAATTCCGAGAGATTCCGGGAGCATAAGTTAGAATATAATGCGTAGAATGCCTATTCTTCATTGATGAACAGCATAAATATGCAATTTGATCACACTAAAATTAGCTCTACCCATAAATATAACTTTAGATGACTTAACAAGATTTTCGTAACGGAATTATGAATCCGGAACGGAACGGAATCCGGAATGGAGAACACCTAGGAACTTCCAAAATATCTCCAATTATCTTTATATAAAGACTGGCCATAATTTAGATCACTCGCAATCAGGAGATTTTCGACGTAAGGGTATATAAGAAAAAAAGCATGCATCATATTCACAAAGTTTATTGTTTTCGGTGTTCAGAAAAAAACACTACAATACAATCACAATTATTTATATAAGATAGATATTTGCCTTAGATTTATGGAGATTATTTTTTTATTACTGTAATATTCTGTAAATAATAATTTATCTGTGTTAACTGATCGAAAATATGAAGAGCACTTACGCTGACACTTTGAAACTAAAAGAAGAAAGAGAGACTGAACGGTTTCCTTTCAGTATATCTCTTGCTATCGATTCCGGATTCATACAGAAAAGAAGTGTCATTACTATTGAGTTTATTTCCATAAGAAATAGCACAATGTTACATCCTTAAAATCAGCGACGGGTGAGAGGTGTTATTAGAATGTTTGGTTACTGTTCAGATGAAACTGCTTGGTTGAGTCTAGTTGAGTAATAGCAGGAGGAAAACCCCTCAGTATGGAAGGCGGGAGATTTTGAAAATTATTCTCCGATTCTGGGAGTTTCCAGGCGAAAACGGAAGAGTTGGCAACCCTAGTAATGACCTTGACTATCAGTAGCTAAATAAACATAACTTATAATATTTAAAATATTTAACTATGTCATTCCACCAAGTATCGCTAGGTACCATTAATTATAATATTTATTTGGTTTTAGTGTTGTTTTATTATTATGACATAACTCATACAACGTATTTAAATAATATGATAGATTTTTCGATAAATAGTTGTAATTGTAAGATCAGTCGCAGCCGGTGGTTGCAGGCATAAAGGAAAAACCTCCTTCAGCGTTGTTACGTTTTCTGTCCTTCAGCCTCGTTACATTTTCTGTATCTTTCCTAGAAGACGACCCCGAATTTTGGGGGACTTTTCTTATGATTCAACTATCGTCTTATCTGCGGAAATATACGGTAATAGGACTTCTTAGAAGAACTTTAGATCCATTTTCACATATTTCGTTCTATCTCCTTAAGTAATGAGTTTATAATTTGCCGTCCCACTCATTACACTTCTTTGTCCACCTTCCCCATGTTAACGAAAGACAATTCCGAACTTTTCTTGCACTTTTTTTTTCTCTTCCTCCCAACCATCTCTGCTGTTTCCCCATTTCCTCGCCATATTTACACATCCCGGATCCATAACTAAGAGTACGTTAACTTAATATTCCCTAGCGTGACTTCGTGGAACTAAACACACATCTTAAAAGAAAGAATACTTTGACTTTTATTGACTAGTTCCGTCAACGAGTTGACATATTCTGTTTATGGTTCAGGACCTGAGGATGTGAACTCGTTGACAAAACCAGTGAATAAAATCTGCTGTGGAAATTATGAATTATTCTTTTTTAAAAGATGTAAGAATACGTCATTCGCTCTGATAAAGCCTAAATATCGCCGAAACCGGTCAACTGCTATGATTATTTTTGCCTTTGTGAAAGCGTTCAAGTTATTATTATGAAACCTGATTTCAGGTTTAAATGCCATTCATTTCCTTCAACTCAGATTTTAGTGAAGCTTCCGTTACGTTAGGTCACATTGCCGAAATGTGGCTATTCGATCGAATATAAGATTCTACAATGGTCATAGTACCCTAGCGTCCATCAGTGTTATAAATATATAATAATTATAAATAAAGTGCAATAAATATAAATTAAATTAAATATTTTTGCAAGCAGCCAGCAATCAACTTACATATTTTGGAAAAACAGTTTGGGGTTACCTAATCCACGAAACAATAGGTTCTCTCAGATATAGTGTTATCTTAATAAGGTTTCGACAGTTGGTGTCGTTCCGCTTATGTGGTCTCCCACTGGGAATCGAGCCCGAGACCAGGAGTCCAGGAGCTCTTCTGTTAATTATTTAAGCGAAAATACGTTCGTTTGGTCAGACGAACACCAGTATAGAGTTTTGTATTGTTTTACCTACACTATAAAATTGCATAAAAATTGGCGGAGAGAAATTACAGTTTACAGTACATATTACATATTTTTCATTAAAATTAATATTAAATGAGTTTTAGTTAAACAATTTTAAAAAGAAGCTAAAGTTAAAAATTTTATTTGTAACCGAAAAAAATTCGAGCTAAAGGTCTTCAAAGAAAGTCCGAGCACTGGTTTTTCTACACAAGAATGAGTAGGATCAATTCACATTAAATGCCACAAAATTAGTTGGATCTATAGATTTCAGTTATACTGGTTGCTCAATTATTAAGTATTTATCTACTATAGTTAATTATGAGAAATGAAAATAATTATCAAATGGAGGACTAAGTTTTCAACAAAAAATTCCAAACAAT
>KZ308464.1:440791-491390 GCA_000376725.2 Ladona fulva | reverse complement strand
TCTGATATCGGATTTAATATTCACTGGGAGGTCATTCACGTAAATGAGGAAAAAGTATTTAACATATAATAAATGAAAAACATCAATTTTTTAAAATTTTGCAATCAATAGTTATCTTAATAACTATTGATGATTTATTTTAATGCATTATTGGATCCATTTCGTTCCATTGCTTGTTTTCTCGTAAATATTAACAATTTCTTCCATATGGAGATTTGAGGTGAGGAACATTTTACTTACTGGCCACATAAGAACTACTCAATACGATGATTGAAACGAATCTAATTGTCAACATTACACATAACTAGGGTAAAACACAGACAACAAATTTCTTGGAATGTCCTATGCATATACGCATCTCCTATGATGCCAGATTTAATTGCTTCCCGAACTAGCGTCGTTTTTCAATCCAAGATAATTTTTATCAATTCACTTTCGGATTGTGGATGACCTTATGTTTATATCTTTTGACTTCTTGAGAATGTAATACATTGTGTAAGGGCTCCGAGAAGGCATTAAGGAAAGTTCGCCTTCTTTTCCTTCCTTCATATCTTTGCAGTGAAGATTACTTATACTCATTACATTTATATTAAAGCAAGGGAAGCTATATCCATCTGTGAGCCATTCCCTTTCAATCCCCTTTCTGGGACTGCTTTCCATCAAATCACGCTTTCTCGTGTTGATTTCATCGTAGTAATGGTGTTGTTTAAAGTTCTTCGACAACTGAGGCCATTTCACCCATGGGTCTCCACCGGGCGAAATGGTCGGGAACCATTCCACCGGGAATGGATCCCGGGACCGGCTTCACCAAAGGTGAACGCGTTTGCCGACTTGGCTATCCGGGAGCTCCTTATTGAAATGTCTATTTTACGGTTCTCCGCTCTGCTTCAATGGACTATTCTAGCTAATTCGCTGGTGCGAAATAGACTAATTCTGCAGGCAACAGAACTCATTTCCCAATCGATTCCCTTTGCGCGTCCTTTCTCATATATTCCAATTGCGCTGGCTCTCAATGGGACGCTTATCAAAAGACGGTGAATTCTAAGAAAATTAGGATCATTCCGTCTAAGTTCTCGCGATTTCGCGAGAGAAAGAAGATTTGATATGCTTTATTTATATTATTTATCTATTTGATATTATTTTATTTACAAATTCAGGGTGAGATTAGACACAAGTCTGGTGGAAGCTTAAACATATAATTTACAATTATTTAAATATAGAAACAATTCACAGTAGATAACCGCTACTACATGTTAATCCCTTTATATAACATCAAATCTAACTTTAAATAACATATTCACACAATTTATATTTCTATATCCTAATAAACTCGGCATCGTTTTCTAAGCTCCATTTTATGCTTAGGTAAGGGTATGAAGACCTCATCAGGCAAACTATTCCACTCTTAAATCCCTCTATTTTTGGAACGAATACTTAGATACATCCGTTCTTTGTTTTCTTAGCTTCAACTTCTGCTTATGATGCCCTCGAGCAATATAAATCGGTTCTTCTATTCTACTTCTCAACTCATTCCAAGCCTCGCTACCGTTTCTTACCTGAAAGATGCCTACCTATCGATTTACCTTCCGCCTTTTTTTTAATGATACTCAACCAAGAATTTCTAACATTTTCATCACGCTTAATCAATTTCTATGTAATCCTTACGCTTTCTTCAATTTCAAACTAAAACACATGATGAATTATTTGCAGTCCGCTGTTACGTTGTTACAATTTACGGTTGTATTCTATTAATATTAATCTTGTAGTAGTAGTATTGTTAAAAGTGATTCGACAGCCGAGGTCACTTCGCACGGAAGCCCCCACCTGGAATCGAACCCGGGAATTCCTTCACAGAAGTCGAACGCGTTGCCAACTTGGCTATTCGGAATCCTATATAATAATCTTGACTAAACACGCAATCTATTTACACTAAATTAAGATTTAAGCATTTATTTAGACAATGCACGTGATGTATGTAAACCTTATATGTTAACTCTATGCGTGTCACTGTTTTAAATAATAATATAAAGTGTATGTATATCATTATAGTACAATTTGTATTCACTTGACTATAGGCTTTTTATAGTTTTTTGTATCAATTTCATGGATTGTATTAATTTTATTTTTACCAATTCTTCTTGTTCAATTACATTATTTGCTGTGTTACGCGTTTGTTTCACCTCCCTCTTTTGTGGGTGTTTATTGCACAGTAGGGATTTTGTCTTCTTTTAACTTCAGTTCAAAGGATTTTTCCCCACAAACCCGAATCTTTGTGTGTTTTTATTGTATTCTTTCTTTCAACTCTAAATATTAAATTTACCTTATTTTGGTTAGGTATTGAGTTTGGTAATGTATTGAGGTTAGGTTTAAGAGTTGCCAACTTGATCTAATCTCGTTTTAATACATAGTATATTCATTCATTCCTAATTTCGGCCTGCTAAGTCGTCGTAGGAGCCAATGCGGCTCGCTGGGAGGAAAGGTTTGAATCATCCTGATTTGTTTTATTTTCTCCCTTCAAATATCTTGTCAGTTGATGCCTGGATCTTAACCAGTCTTTAAATATTATGCGGGAGAAATCAAGCACGTGATGAATTTCGAATAAAAGAGATGAAAAACCGCGGGTCAAGCTATTGCTACAAAAAGGGGGTGAGAGATGACTTTCGTTGAAAACCCTGACTCCGGCGCTCGACCGTTCTCCATAGGCTGGGTCATTGCCATGCTTCGCGTCAAAGGTTTCTAACACTTAAAGTGATGACACAAGAGTAGAGGGGTTAGTCTCCACCCGAACAGATTTTCTTTGACATACGATACGTCGCTGGAGGACCTCGAAGGGTGTAAGAAACTCTGGAAGGGTTTACGTGGAGGCTGCTCTTGTTTTCAGACCTCAAATGACGTGGGTGTGAAACCAGCACCGGACCAATCTGAGCCGTCTCCCGACCTTCGGAAACCACATTCCCGAGCAGACATTCCACCCACACAACTACTCTTGTCATCTATCCACTTTCACCTCTCTACACTCCGTTTACACCGCTCCTGTTACGAATTAAATTCCTCGCTAAAACTCTTTGATACGGCGAACACACGAGGTGGCGCGACATTTTAAATGGTGTCGACGTTTACGTGAATTTGGAAGGGATGCTCAATTTTACGTGGGCCTTCCGATCCTTCCATCTAAACCCTTGAGAATAGAGTTGCATCTTTGAAATTCTCAAAACGGACAGTACAAAGTCATCAGCCCGGATGCAGGCTCAGTTCTCATCCCCTACACAATTTTCCATCAATAGCTCTAGAGAGAAAATGAGGTATTCTAGGTAAGATGAGGAGTTAGGTAGTTTTCTCTTGCCCTCCTCGCGGACCTAGAACGCTTTAAATGGAAAAGACTGCTTAAGAGCAGTAAGAATAGCTATAATATCTATAAAAATTAATATAAATAATTTTCTATATAAATCAATAAGAAGTGACTAAGATGAGTACCAGTAATAGACACAGCAAAGCTTACATATTACGAAAGCCACGATCTAGACTGAGTTGAAAGTAAATGAAAGATTCAATAAATTCCAAGATTTTCTTCCATCCAGCAATAAAAGGCAAATTAAAAACATTCCGTCCAACAAATTGTGGTAGCAGTAATGATCGGTTATTGCGGATAACTATTTACATAGATGAGGTAGATCCAATATATCAAAACTTAACATTGTGGAAGGGAGCCATACTAAAAAATTAAAAGAACCTAGTACTTCCCACAGAATACATATCGATTTGAAGCGACTGGTTTCGTTTACATGTAGACATCTTCCGCTTCCAAAAAACTCTTTTGATTTTTTAAGAGCGGAAGCTGTGTCGAAGAAATAAGGGAGGAATATGAGTGGGCGAGCTTTGGAGAAGATGAAAGTATTTTCCGTGGCTAGTATAATATCAATAAATGACAATAGATTTTCTATGTCTTTTTTGTAGCGTGGGGTTTCATAGCAGTGATAAATCGATCGAGAAAAAAGATGAAAGTTTATTACTACAGTACGAAGGTGGTCATGGGGGAAAATGCTTAAAAAGTAAATGAATAGAAAATAAATGAATCCGTCTTAAATTAAAGAGATAAATTTATAAAGTCAAAAAGTCATGTATAAAGAAGAGGAATACGGCTGTCGTAAGACATTAGAGTTCGAGAAAAGCTCAAAAAAAGCCGTTATTTGCGAGCAAACTTACAGTTGAATAATTCCAACCAGCAGGAGTTATGGTTCTCAGTGGTCGCGCTTTGCAAGTATAGTTCTCAATACGTATTTTATTCTTCTCCTAGTTATTCTCTTCTCCTGAAGATGGCAACTTAGTTGCCGAAATACATATTGAGAACAATACATGCAAAGCGCGACCACTGAGGAACCTAACCCCTGCTGGTTGGAATTATTTGACATTTAGTTTTCTTGCAAACAACGGCTATTTGGAGCTTTTCTCGAACTCTACAGTCAATAAGCAACGTACATCTTGTTTGGAGGAGACACAATGCCTGAACACCTTAGTTAGCAATATTGTTGAGGGAAAAGTTGAATGAACACTATAAAATAAGAACGCGTTAGGAACCAATTGATTGTATAAGAATTGAAGCTGTTTTAGACAGATATAGGAAGATGAGCAAGCCATAGAAGGTTAAATAACGATCTGTTGGAACATGTCCAGAGAAAATTCTATTAAAGAGATTGCGATAATAGATTATTAATATGTATTAAATTTGTAATTACAGAATCTTATAATTCGGCTTCTATTTTGTGGTAGGTTTTATCATGAAGAATAATTAAAAGGAGTTGATGATGACCCAAGCAGTCGAAACCATGGTCGTATAATAAACACATCGGATTTTCGGGATCTGATGATGGCATTACATCAGCCGACACCGGTCGTTGAATAATATCTTATGTGGAAATTACAGCGTTTTTCTCTTATAAAACCTACGGAGTTGGCCGTGATATTGTAGAAATTCATGATATTACACTGATATTTACTTTTTCCACAGAAATACTGATTACTTTTTCCACATCGATGTGGAAAAAGTAAATAGAGATAAACTAAAAGAAAAACACATTAAAGATATATTTACTTTTTCCACAGCAATGTGGAAAAAGTAAATATATCTGTAATATGTTTTTCTCTTAGTTTATTATGTCTTTCCACGAAGTCCGGCTCTAGATAATACATATATCTCTAGATAATACGTTACCTTCTTCGGTAAAGAAATAAGAAGACAAATGTTTCGACGCCAAGATTCATAGAAATAAAAATTATATCTGAAGAAAACTAGTCATGAAGTCAACACTTCTTCATTACATTGCTTTCTAGAAAATGCAAGCGAAGGGTCTTTATCCGTCATCCGTTTAACCCCGACCCTCATTCTTATCCCTCTCTTCCTCTCTGTTTTACTTTCCGTATATTTACCTTCGCCCCTCTCAGACTCAGTATTCCACTCCATTCAAGCGATTGTTTTTCGGCTGGAATTCAGACCCCTCTCTTTGAGTTACTTTAGCGTTGAAAACGAGCGAGAAAAATCCAGGAGTGAAAAGAGGCGATTCAGTCGGCCTCCTGTTTCAAACGCCCTTTTGCGCTTCGCTGTTATGACAGCCGTTTTTGAGTAGCCTTTACAGGAGTTCGTGATTATAGAAAATGTTACTCTCCATTTCTTTCATGCTTGCAAACGGAAGCAGTGATACGGGAACACCATTTTTTGAAGGTCACCCCGTTTGATCGAGAAATCTTCAGCTGATTACACTTTTATTGATTTATAAATTAATATTAAATATTATCTATTAAATTGCGAGTTAACTAGTATTCCGCGGCCTTGATTAAAATGATATGCCCAGATGCAGTCAGAGAAATTTTGAGAAGAACTACTCTCAGAAGCAAAAAAATCTTCGCTTATTAAAGAACACAACAGTTTCGACATGAATAGTCTTCCGATTTCGCAATATACGGATTTGAGGAAAATTTCCCTGAATAGAGTCTTTCGTTTCGCAGTTTTGATAAATATCTATTAACTTCAATACCTGCATTCCGCCATCAATAATAAAGAGTTTTTGCAAGCGCTTAGCAGTTGACGGATATATTCCCAAAACCTCAATCCGCATGCGTGGAACGCAACATTGTCCTGGTCTGACTGTAACGTATATTGCGTACGTATGTTCTTATTGTTAGTGTTTTCACGTCACCGATAATTTATTTTAGATTTAGATTCATACGCCACAGGCCACCAGTGGCACATGGCAGGGGGTGTAGAAACACCGAAGACCTAACCTAGTCCACAGTGTTCATATCTCTAATGCTCTACGGAAAGAACGACCAGAAGTAACTATCTGTTTTAGCGATTACTTCCTTGTAACGCTTGGTCGTCACCTCTCGGAGATCGCGCTCGCTGTTTACCGGAATAACTACGTCTTCCACTTCATCTAAAAATTCTGAATCGATGAATTTGTCGAAAAGCTTTCGTCGATAATCTGATCTTCTCACTTGGAGTGAATTCCACCCGAGGGATTTTGTCATAGCCGTAACACTACTATCGAACCTGAAGATTCCAGTGACGAAACGAGCTGCTCTGCGTTGGACTATCTCTGAATCTGAAACTAACCCTACTTCATGTGGATCCACAACCGCGCAGCAGTATTCGAGACTAGGCCTAATGAGGGAAAAATAAGCAATTTCCTTGACTTTTGATGGACATCCTCTCAGGTTTCTACTTTTCAATCTCTGCATTCTAATTGCCTTTCCTATAATATCACTAATATGTTCTTTGAACGATAAACTACTGCTGAGTGTAATTCCTAGTTATTTATTGTGACGCACGAACTCTAATAACGTTGGTGGAATGTGTAACAGACATAGCAACGCACTTCTTAACATTCAAGTCAAGCTGCCAATCTTTGCACTAACTTGATATAACGTTTAGGTCCTTCTTTAGGATACTGCTATCTTCTTCTGACGTTATCTCTCTATATATAAGAGTGTCATCGGAAAATAATCTAACTTTGCTCCTTACATTATCCACTAGGTCATTTGTATATATTAGAAGCAATATCGGCGCGGCCCTAAAACACTTCCTTGCGGTACTCCTAATGTGATATATGCCTCATCGGATAAAATAAAAAGTGAGTCCACGGTGTACGTCATGCTCAAATTCTCTAATACCTCAAAATTCGGCCGTAAAACTATTCCGTCATTTTGCTACATAAATATATGCTTAGTATGTATTGACAGAGATAAATACGAAAAATCATAAGAAAATGATTTTACTAGGACACTGTTTTGCAATTTCTCCCAGTTCAAAACGCCCTACATAGCATTGGCTATGAATAATTTCACCCTGAAGCAAATTAAACCTTTCTTTTTTTAAACTTAATCTAAATTGACACTCTGTACCTTTTCAGCACAAATTACATATCGAACAAGAATAAACATTCATTCATAACATAAACATATGTCAATGGCTATACAAAGTTAAGTTCAGCACTCAAAAAAATGGCGGCTGAGCTAGCTTGTTTCGATTTTAGCCCATAGTGCGTCTGTGAAACGTAAATGTGCAAAATTCAGTATCGGTGAAGAAATATGCGATGGAATATGAGATATATTTGAGAAAAGGTTAATGCACATTAGCTC
Source organism: Ladona fulva (assembly GCA_000376725.2). NCBI lineage: Eukaryota > Metazoa > Arthropoda > Insecta > Odonata > Libellulidae > Ladona > Ladona fulva. Next base: position 483,758 of record KZ308464.1, on the reverse strand, counting down.
ATACTGAATAAACACCTTTTCAGTCAACAAGCAATAAAATAATGTTTAGCTCTTGCCTAAGACTATGTAGATGTAATTTGCTTTCAGAAGATTGATCTATTTGCGCTCACTATTAATTTATTTGAATTGATACTTCTGTAGATTGATTGGCGAAACCAGTAATTAGAGAATATTATCAAAGGTATAAAATTAGGTTTATAATTCAAATATTCATGTACGTAACGATATTTATCTCTGGATTTTAATGAAGGTTTTTTGAAGTGTTTCCAAGGATCCCCGAAGTTTCACTCGCTGTGTTCACATAGGGCTTCTTTCAAATTTGCTGTAACTAACTACGAATGAATATTTTACTATGGCGTCCAATTCTATTTTAGAAAAGAGATCTGGATTCCTGAATATTAATGATATGCAAGATTTTCAATGTATCATAATGTGATTTATGGATCCTGCATGGTAGCTAAAATGCGGCTCATATACTTACGGCTTAATATGTGATAACTTTCACAATGACAGCAAGAAAACCTAAAGGTTCAAATTAATTTGAATTAATAAGGGCTCAAATTAATCCGAAATTTAAAATAAGGCAGGTAACCTACGTAAGTATATTCTACTGCCCTGACATTAAATACATATGTTTCCCTGTTCATGATATATCGAAGGTTGTTCTGATTTTTACAATCTAAAATGTTTACAATTCGAAAATGCAATTTGTATCTCTCTCAGTTTTCTTTCGAATGCTTTTCGCTCTATAATGTGATTCCCGACAGCGAGGATTTTAACGTCGAATGTGGGCGGTGTCGATAGATTTCAGGGGTTGTTAAGGGGTGAGGTATAAAGAATTAACATTTATAACCGCCAACACCTTTAAAAAGGACTACGGCGGCTTACATTTTATGTATGTGTTGCTATTTGGCCTTCCGGCCAGGTGGAAATGCCCGAGGGAAGTATAACTAACATATTCATTTTTACATTGCCTGGCGTTCGACCAAAGACGGGAAGGAAACTCATCCAAATAACCGTCTGTATGCTGCAAAATACACATTAAAAGTTATATACGAAAATATACGTGTTAAAATGTTACATATTAAAAGTTATAACTACGAAAGTTATATATTAAAAATTTAAACTTTAGTCATGTCATAAATTCTGCATAAGATGTGATATAATAATAAACAAAATTAAAATACCAAAATTGAGAAAAATTAGTTAAAGAACATTGGTCTCAAACGTAATCGATATATTTAAAATTAATCTTAGTAATAGCGATATATTTTAGTTATGGCTGAAGAATGTAAAATAAAACACATTTACAACGCAGCAATCCCTAGTTATACAGTAAAATGACTAAGAATTATGAAATTATACAGTATACATAAAGTTAGTAGAAGTAGAGGATACAGATGTAAGTTCACAAAAACAAAATAGATCTAGATTTTTATGTATCTTTTTTAAAGTTTTACCTTTTTCCGGCATAGATATGAGAAATTCATCAGGTAAAGTGTTCCATTTCCTACTACCTGAATAAAGCATGAGTATCTCTCAATAACTGTTATCTGCTCGCGTTCCTAGATTTTGAAATTACGGTCGCCTCATCCAACATGACAAAGAGATTTAAACCTGGCACGCAGTTCATCCCAGCCCTCTTCGGGATTCCATGCTTAATAGATTCTGGTTTCTTCTCGACTCTAGCAATTCTCATTCAAACTTCAAACTATTATTTTACCTACCTTTAGGACTTTCTTGTTTTTACCAAATTCTTAATAACTTTTCCATTGCCACCCATTTAATGAGACCCGTTTCGAGAGGATCCCATACACTCGTTGCATATTCCACATTATGCGTGTGCCGTATCACAGCTATGTCCAGGTGGCCAGGCTCGGCACATTCAAACTTTCCCGCCTAATCAGAGAGAGAGAGAAAAGCCGGTTGGGAGCCCGTTTCTCAGTCCCGTTTAAAGTCGCGTTTATAAGTCGCAAGACAACAATCCGCTTTAACTATCCGTGAAGCGGAGATGCTTCATTTATATAGGGGAGTGCAGATGGACACACTGTTGCACTAAGTGAACAAAGTGGCGGGAGATTATTTGATTGGAACAAGGTCCGCCGGTTCCTTTCTGCTCTGAGTCAGGTGACCTCCACCATCCCCGTCCATCTGTTTCCCCTCCTTTGTTTTGGGAAACGCAGTGGGGTAATGTGTAAGAGGCGCAGATTGCTGGTGTGCGGTGTGAAGATAAATGCTGAACCTGAACTAACTAGTGTTCTCTAATCCCGCTGATGGACTTAGAAAAAGCATTGGAATGTGAATTAAACGTCATCCAACTAGTATTGGGACTAATAAAATCAATATGATCAGGCGTAACTTTGTGGAAAGCCATAATAATAAGTTGAGAGACTTAGTAATTTTACACTGATTTTTTATTTGAACGACCTGTTTCGTAAGGAGTTTTGTCACGCTATCTCGGCTACGTTGTTCTATTCTCCTTGTCATGTTCCAACTGTGATTCCTCGATTTCTCACAGGTGTTCGAATGCAGGAACCTGTGATAGTAATTCGTGGTTTTCTATGAATGTTGTAATCGAGTTGCGGCTCATGCGCCACAATAGAAATCGATGCCACCCATTTATTTAAATTTCAAACTTTATTCTGTCAAAAAAATAAATCTAGATTTCTCAGTGGTTAGTAATGCCAGCATTGTAAAAGTACTTCGACAGCTAAGGTCATTTCGCACGTAGGGAACCCTCAGGGAATCGAACACGACACCGCTTTCACCGACGTCGAACGGGTTGCCCACTTGGCTAGAGAGTTTCTAGGTGGTGAGCTTTGAGTTTAGGGTTACATTAATTTGAAACCAAAATCGATTTCAGCGAATAATTTTACCACAGTGAACAAATTTGCAGATGTTCCGCTTTTTTCGTCGACCGGTTTTAAATTTATCTGCGTATGTATACATATAATATACCCTCAAGCCGCCCCTCGGTTTGTGGCAAAAGAATCTCCATAGCAATAAGGCTATTTTTTTAATTAACGTCCAAAAAAGGGCAAAAAATCAATTTCAAGACCACACACAAGCCGCCCTACTGGGATGGCTTACATCAATGAACAAAAGCATTAAAATCTCAAAATTATCCACTACAGCGTGGAAGCCTCTCAAATTTGATTCACAGATTTTGAGTACCCTATATACAATTGAAAGTAAAAAGAACCTCATATGCAATGAACATATGAAATTGGAAATAAGAAAATCCTTCGCAAAAACATAAGTATGGAGTAAGTTGCTCTACGGTTGGGAAACATGGACATTGGAAAAGTCTCGGTTAGAAAAAATGGAGATGTGGAATTGAAGAAGGTTAACAAGAACGAAATGGATAGACTAGAAAAGTAATAGAGAAGTTCTGAGGGAAATTAAAGGAGAGGAGTTTATTGAAAGAGATAGAGAAAAGAAAAAATTAAATTTGTTGGGCATGTTCTGAGGCATGACAACTTTCTGGAAAATATAATGGAGGGGAATTTACTGGAAACAAAAGAAGAGGAAGGCCAAGAAAGAAATTCATTAGTGACATAAAAAGTACTTTGGGAGTTACGACATACAATGATTTGAAACGAATGGCAATGAAGAGAGATGTGTGGTTGCAGCGACTAGGCTCTGCCTATAGAAGATGATGATGATATACATTTATATATTTGTATTTGACAATGGGTTAAATGGTGTATAGTTGATTGATTCCGAAAGAAGACATGCAGCATTCACCAAACATCGCGATAAGTTTGCTACTTCACCTGAATTAGTAGCGGATTTAGGGGATTTATTAAAAGATCACGTGGGAGTCAAATGCGTTGCCCAAGTGTATTCCACAATAATGGCGCCAATCCAAGCTTCGAGCCTTCGAAAGTGATCGCGTCCCTCTCTGTCATTATTAAATATTACCCCTCTTTGGAGCACACACGCATATCGTGCTGTCCGATTTAATTAACTTTATTAGAGTGAAAATATTCTCGACAGGAGACGCATCTCTCAAATTTCTTTCGGAGACTCAGACATAACCGCATTCGGTCTACCAAAACCATTCCTAAAACGAAACCGCGTCGTCGACCTTCAGCCATTTCACTCATACATTCGCCACTTTCTGACCGCAGATTATTTATTAATTACCTCATAAAAAAGAAAAAAAAAGTCCTTCTGCTGTCACATCTCATCGAAATACATTTACTTTACTTACATGACTTACGCTGGGAAAATCAATATGTTAGACGTTAAAGGAATTCATTAAAGCGAACTGGTATACAAGTATCCTTAGATGAAACTGCTTATATTATCATTCTAAATACAACTTGAATTAGTGTTGGTATTCCATATACATTAATACCTCAGATACCGAAAATAGTTCGTTCCGGGATCTCGTTCGTTAGCTGAAATATTCGTTTATAGATACTTAAGATTCTTTGCGTTACCAATCTCTAAAATCAACTCACGATACTCCGAAATCATTCAAGTAGAATCGATTACGTGAAATCAAGAATTAATAGCGTCCTTTATATTTTGGTAATTTTTAATTTTTCGGTCTACGGATATGTAATCGCATCAAAAAGGGGTTCGTTAGCGGAATCCATATTTGTTATCCGAGGTATAGGTAAATTTCAGCAAAACAGAGAAAGAATAACAAAAAAGGAAAACAATTTAGGAGAGCCCTCAGTTTGTGTATAGGATATTTATATAATAAGTAGTATTATAAGTGATTAGGGAATTTAGGGTTCAGTAATTGTATGACTCAAATTGGCTTGTGATGCATGGTATTAGAAGTAATCTTTCAACATTTTTTTGAGTATCCAGTGTCAGTTTCTGTGACAATTTAGAAGATTTACACGGACACCCGTTACAAAATGATTTTACTTAACTAATAATTAAAGCCGTAACTGGATTACCTTGTGTATCAACAGCAAAAGAGTTAGTAATTGACTTTGAAATTTAGAAGCCTATAAAAGAAAATAAAGTTAAGGTCAATAAAATATTTCATTGCATCTTTCAGGACTTTCGAGCCTAGTAAGGGATTATCCTTACATACGCTCTATTTAGAGATTACTTATCCTGAAATATAGAAGATGTTTCACTGAGATTTAAAATATAGTGGATCCTGAATTCTTAGAAGTTTTCACCCGTCACAGTCTATATTATGTCTCTAGACACTTTCTCTGTGAAGTCACAAAGCGAAATGTTAGGTTACCCTGTATAGACTGAGGTTAAGTCGACAGAAGTAAGAGATCAAGTACAAACCTCCACACTGAAAAACGTTTCTAAAAAACAAACGTATAAACCTTTCAATAGATGCATCTCAGAATTATGTTCGGGACATTTGCAGCTTTGGCTGAGGCTTCCGTCTCGTAATATTAAAACCGTGAATCGGAGGATAAAAGTTGTAGGGAAAAATCATCCGAATTTAAAATTCCCTTCTCTACCAGAATGCTAACGTTTGGAAATCGCATACCACTATTTCATTTATGCATTGAGACTAAAACATGTTTTCATTCCGAGCGAAACACGGATTTAATAGTCCCGTCTTACACGACACGTTCGTAAGGAGCTGAGCAGTACAGCATTGTACGATAATTAATAGAAAAGAAAAATACGAAAACAAAATTATCTTAAATGACTCATAACCGGACACAGGAAGCAAAAATAACTCCATGACACGCATACCAACGCAGAAAAATGTAATTTCAGATACTTATTTCTAGATGGACTTCTGTAAGGTTTTACAGAAAACTACGGAGAATATTTCAGCAAGGAGAAAATATTAATTTTAAGGAGCCAAAGACCTTGATTTTCAAGTATGATTTAGTGGTGATGAAATATTTTGTGATACTTTATGTATGGTGCAAATAACACGACAAATACTGAAATTTGTATCATCAAGACGATACACGACGGACACGAAGAAAACGGTAGTTTTACAAAGATAATTTGTGGAAACAATTAAGTTATTTGTTTATCTTGTATTTAAGACGAAGTTCCGCCAAGTCATTGTCGATTCGACTGTTTTTTTATCAACTATTTTAGAAATCTTCTTTTAGAAACTAAGCTAAAGGCGTCTTAAAATTGAATTCGGTCTTTCAGCGGTACCGCCTCAAAAATGGTGAATGAAACCAGTTTCTTAAAATGGAAAGAAGAGCAATGCGAAGATGTTTGCTGGGCGAGTCAAGTTACGCTGGTCCCTGTTTCAAATTGAGAGGATTGATTTAAGGGCACACTGCTTTCCCCTTTCAGCCATCCTCAAAGCATTTCCTTGTACAGACTTAACCTTCCATTCTTCACCAGGATAAGGGAAGAAGGGAAAATATTTTCCGGCGCAAATGTTTTCCGAAGGTCTAGAAATTGAGTTAGGAAGAAACTTCATGGAACTGTTTGGTGATATTCAATTCGTTCTTGGATCGCCCCACTTTCCCAGATTATTCGATACAGGGGATCGAAACCCCGGCAAACAACCCATAACATAAAAAATAGGGAAGTTTGAAACTGAGGTCGGAGATAATTGGTAGAGATTTTCTGAGAGTAGAAGACGATCTTCTTCACAGTAAGACAAGCAGTTTCTGGTATCTACTCATTGTTTTCTTCCCACATTTACCTTCCGGAGAACATTTTCGTAAAAACCACTCTAGATGAAATGAGCACTGACATTTGTCCTTTTCACTAAATAAAAAAATATATCATAATATTTAACATGGGTATTTGATTCAAAGACGGAGGTGCCTACACGCGGACTAAAAGTTACATGCGGTTATCTATCCATTTTCACCCGTTCACAGCACCCCTAAAGCAAATTTTTCCGTTTCCCAAAACTTTGCATCTAAAAGTTTGAAAGCTCCAATGGAGGAAGAAACAATTTTTGATCGAAATTTCCGTCAGAGGGGGAAATATCGCTAGTTGCACTATATTCTTGAATAAATGTTCTTCATGCATCACTCCATGCTTTTAATCATCAACATTTCTGATATTGCTTATCATTGTACCACTTTAGCATAGATTATTGATGAGTTTATAACTGATTCATTAATCATTAAGTAATTACAAAGCATTCATGTTATTCTATGGATTAAATGAAATCATACGCAACTATATATATTAATATCAGACTTATATGATTATGTAAATGAAATATTAATGATCTGTGAAGTAATAAACCATAAATTATATTCAATTTTGCATGGTTATCAATGAATGAATGACATACAAGATTAATTTACGAGTAGATTATCCTGATCGATCTAGTGAACAACTTGCCTCGCGATTAGTGACGAAACTCTTGGGATATAACTGAGGAATTACATTCTTATAGCATTGCTAATTGATACTACCGAATTTCATTGTATGATATAGACTCTCATCGCCGGCTTTAGTTTTTCGGGAGGCGGGAAGATTTCCGCACCCCTTGCCACACTCACGCTCCCTGATGGTCAGTGGAGAACACTTCTCTGGGCTATTGATAGTTGAGACTAAAACTATATACTTATCGATTATTAACTTGACCATTTTAATAACGAATTGCTAGTATAAACGTGAAAATCGGAGTACTATATATAGAATGTACTGTGTAAAATTAAAGAGAACGAGAAGTCTATCCCAAACTATTTTGTAAACATCGCTTTTTCCTTTCTTTCGGAGGCACTAAGATTGAAATAGACTAAATCTGATAAGGAATGAGCCAAGTTTTGCCCTTAGAGAGCCTTCATGTTCAAGTTGACACTGAACTTCTAAAAAGCGAAGGATCGGCATTTTTTGTAAAATTAGGTCAACCAATGTCATTGATGAGTTCGATATTATCGAAGTTTATGAGGTCACGAGGAACACTGCACTGAAAAAAGCATCGGTGTTAATTGGTAGGCTTTGAAAAGCACAGGAATCACAAGGTATTTAGACATACGAAGAATGAAGAAACCCACAAATTAAAGCACTTGAAGGAATAAGAATACGATAAGAGCTTTGAAGAATATCGCTCGTAATTAAACTGACACTTCCTCGTAGCACACTGGTTGTGACCTACAACATATTTTATTTTGCTGTTATTAACAGGTAATATACCAGTACATTTTCTGGTGGCTGTGTTACAAAGGCATTGTTTTCTCATACTAACAAGGAACACATCTGGTTTGTGCCACGTGGATTTACACGAAACTTTCAGAACACGTCCCTTGCACAAAAATAACAGACAAATGCCCAGCCGCTTAACTCAATGCGCCTTTGTTTATGCAAAATTTGCAACTGAAAGTCGAGTTAGGTAGCCATGCAATATACGTGCATTGCCGTACATATTGCGAAATTTTCCATCTAGAAAAATATTTATCCCTTTTTTTCACAACAACACTAACAACAATTTTTCCGCTATTCAATTTCATCTTCTTCCCTTCCGGACATTTTTTACCTTTCTCGTCCACATTTATTAAAATATACGTTAGGTAGGCATTGCAAATTATTTGCCCATCCGCTATTCCTTTCAATATTTCAAATCAGTATCCGCAACGTGGTGGGGCGGACAAGGGGTCCTCAATGGCGTCCTTTCCAGAAAAGGCGGAAGCTACTGGTAAACAGAGCGACGATTGTTCCGCGCCAGATGACGCAACTTTGTCAGAGGATCCGGATCGTATTTTTCAATACGGCGTCCATTCACGTTGGATTCAGCGATGGGGCAGCGAAAGGAAACGAGATTGAGTAACCCTTTTCACGCCCGAACTCGGATAAAGGCAAGAAACTCGTCGGAGGGAATTAAACGCTCCTTAGGAAATGGACGATAAAAAAGAGAGAATGAGGATTGCTTTCCGCAATTCATCCGTGATATCATCGAATGGAAACAGCTGCGCCCGTGATGCAGTCATTTTGAAAAAAAGCGGAAGATCCTCAATGCGAGATGGCGTGCCCAAGAAAAAGGAAATTTGGCGGATTTTTCCGCACTTTGTTAAACTCTCTTGATGAGTAATTATTGGTTCAAGTACCACGTGCTATTAGATCTTTTGTAGTAATTAAGGGCAAGAAGAAATTTCCACGAACATACTTCTATAGCTACGTACGGAGGAGGGGTAGATGAGATACGTCATCCCAAAAAAACTTCCAATAAATCGCTAAACTGCGAAAAAGCTTATTGATATCACAAACAAATAGTACAAAACCATTTGTGCCTAATATGGCTCTAATATCATTTTATAATTTTTATATGTAAGATAATTAAATGGCTACATTTCCAGGATTATGTAAGATATTTATCAAGGGCCGCCACGAGTAACCCTAAAAAACTTCACCAGCTCCCAATTGCATTACTTTAAATCCGAAGAATTGGTTTGATCTTTTCAAACAGATGTTTTGACAGCCATGATTTGTAATCAACTATGCACGACTGCGAAATTGCAGATCTGTTCTTCGAAGCAAAAAATATATCAGTCACCGCATGCAGATTTTTATACAGAGATATCTCGACTCACTCGACTCTCGATCGCTGTTAACGATCTTTTTCGACTAAGAAGGATTTTCCACAGCATTTCGGACTCGGCTAACGAACAGATTCGGCCAACGAATATTTTTAGAGGTTGCTCGCGCATGCAAGCGAGGAAGTATTACTGAGAAGTAGACAATGTGGTTATGCCCACACTTGCTTTCTAGTACGGAAAAAGAATCTATTTGTGAAAGTCAAAGTTGATTGGATTGCCTTCATTACCTTATAACCAAGGAAAGGAATTGTCTTTCAAGCATATGCAAAACCGTCGACCTAAATTGGATTTTATAATAGATACAGAGAGATCTCGTCTTTATTAGTAGTATCGGAGTATCATGTGCAGCTACTTCACTATCCCACGGCAATATCATAGGAATTGAAACGAAAAAAGACGCAGAAAGACGAATTTAAAATGATATTTTGCACGTCACAGACAATTATACTGATGATGCCTCAATTCGTTTTAATAATTGTGCTAGTGGCTTTGCGCACTTTCAACAGAGAGGATTCCTTGAATATTCTTCGTGCAGGGGCGGATTTAAACTAACAGAGGCCCTAAGCGCAAATATCAGGTCAAGGCCCGGTTAGTTTATGAGTAAAATTTCGAACTTATGCCCCCATTATGGGTAAAAATTCGAATTTTTTCATAAAATATACATATACCCATTCATCCCACACATATCCCATAGAAATCTCAGTTGCTTCATTACGACAAGAATGAAAAAAAGCTTTTGAATTTCAATAGTGAGTATTTTTTTATTCGGCCCTCTTTCTCTCACTGACAAGAAAAAAATGTGGTGAAATACAATGACGAGGATTACATGATGATACTACATCACAACTGCTGATTCAACGAATACTTCTGGCAGGAATAATGGCTATCACTTATTATAAAATCCTAATTTAAGGAATTGATCATGTCCTCTCTAGTTATTTACTTTACTATTGTTACCTGAGATTTGTAATTTCATTTGGTTTTTAACTATATGTCTCTTTCACACTTATCTTTTCTGTGTTTTTATACTTTTATAATATGCTATTTCTTTTTTTCATTTTCCATTATCTGCTGTTTAACTTCATTGTATTATATATTACCTTTCTATGTTTTTACGGTGTTTTGGCGGTTTTTTCAACCCCCTTCACTGTGGATCTTTTCTCGCAACGGGGGTTTTTTTCTTTGTCAACCTTCAGTTACAAATATTTTTTAGCCCGCACTGTACTCTTTCTATTTTCATTTTTAATAAAATTTGCACATTGGCTCCAGGATAGCCAAAAGGGCAACGTGTTCGACTTCGGTGAAAGCGGTCTCGGGTTCAACTCTCGGTGGGGGTTCGCTCGCGAAATAGCCTTTGTTGTCGAAGCACTTTTAACAATATTACTACTACATTTGTACATATTACAGTGACGTATTAAGTTAGGTAGAAGAGAGGCCCACATGGGCCTAACCGCCCTAATAAGAGATCAATCTATCTATTTCTAAAAATTACAGTGTACGAAGGGTAGAATTTACATTATAATATATATAATAAAAGTAATGTAATATATTCTATAAGCATATTATGTAGACTAACTCATCAAATATAAAATTGTTTCTGAAAGCGAAATACCAGAACAATTTGTTATGGAGAATTCATTGGCAGTCTTTTCGAGGCTTCCATGTGGATGAGGCCTTCATCTATATAGTCTATTGTGCTTAATTACAAATCCGCCCATTTCTCCGTATTTTCATTTCTAATCCTCTGATTTTTAAATACCCATTCGTAAATTTACCGCACCTATTCCGCTAGATTCCCAAGAACATCGTCAAGGAATTTACATTGGATAATTAATTCAGGTACTTAATTTCCGAAGCATCAGCGGCCAAGCCTACTTATCTCATAAAACACAAAATAACAACACTGAATGGCTTCTTATTCTCGGCTTAAGCTTCGAAATTAGGACGTCTGATCACACAGAAGCTGTCATTGTCCTCTCTGAAATTGAACGGCAAAACGCTGCATGGATTTACACGTTGCTTGACATGGCCCAGAGGAGTTTAAATGAAGGAAGTTTAAAAAAAAAATATCATCGATCATCTAACAAGGAGAAGGTATAGTGTCGGCAGTGATTTGGACGATAAAACTTGGTAGTTAGATAGATTTCGAGCCAAGAATAACGAATTACTCCCCAACTAAGGTTTTACGGGCGATAGTTTTTGCGGAAAATGAACTTACAGTTGCAGCCAAATTTACGCTAAGATTATTTATTTATTTAATGATCCTAACTATTAGGTTATCATTCAGCGTTGAAGATAGAGTAGTGGTAAGATGTCTGATTCCAAACACTGCGAATCTCCTGTTTCGTTAAACTGAATGCAAATACCCTGGTAAACTAGTACGCATTACATTCCTAGATATTAAATGAAAGATCTTTGTATATTCCACTCGATAATTTTACGGAGTTGAATCTGATTGTAAGTAAAATCCGGGGTATTTGCATTCAGTTTGACAAAACGGGAGAGTGGCAGTGTAGAATGTTAACTTTTAAAAAATGCATTCAGAAGTCACACAAAGAAGTAAGCAGTGATAGATGGAAATTCTGATGACAAAAATATAAGAAAATGCAAGGAAAAATATTTACACCTCTAAGGACCGAACCACCTTCCAAATTATTGGAATCAGACATCTTACCACGACTCCAACCTTCACGGTTTCCAATTACATATAAGTTAGGATCATAATCTTAGCGTAAATTGGCTGAAACTTTATTTTCCGCAAAAACTATCGTCCGTAAAATCCTAGTTTTATCGTCCAAATAGCTGCCGACACTATACCTTCTCCTTGTAAGTCGTAATGCCTCATTTATGCAACGAAACTCCCGGAGAAGTGAGAATTTCTTGAGGTATCTCTCGGTTTGACTTTTCCCGAAGCATTTTCCCCCACTCATTCTGCTCGTGAACAAGCTACCGCACCCCTGATAAAGGACGAAATCATTCATCAGCATCAAAAGCCACGAGCGATTGGACTTTCACCAAGCCCCTTCCGGGTCGCTTTTTCTCTATCAATAGCCTTCTTCTTCACAGGGACTCCTTCTCTCAACAAGGGGCCACGTGTATGAAACGCTACTGCCACTTCACAACCTTCTTTTCCACACACTCACGGACGCTGGGCCCTCTCCAAATTCCCATTTCTCCCACTTCTCGTGACCCTCAAGATATGTGTGAGAAGCTAATAGTTCGATTTAGATGCATCTGCTACATTTCTAGGACTCTTATCTGCAATAAATTGTCTTTTGATTCCTCCTCATCCATTGATTTTAAACCCTCAAAAACCGCAATCTCTACTTAATATTTTTCATATTTAGTCAGAAGTTATGTAAGCGTGAGCGCTACGAGAATGTGTTACGGAGTTGCTCAATAATCGCCCGGGAAGGAAGTTATTCATTTCCTTAAAGGAATCATTAATATTACGTTCAATTGCAGATTTCAAAATCATTGCTGCAATCCTTATCAGTAATGTACAAGGAATTTGCAAACAACTAATCCGCAAAAATCTTTCAAATTATGTACGTACGCTGTACGCACTGTACGCTTGTAATATTGGGAAGGCGGCAGTTGCATAAATATTTAATGATGAACGATACTTAGGAAAAAGCCCGAATAGGACAATGTTTGGCTCTCAAAAGATTTTAATAATGCGTGGATTACACAATGATGTATCCTTCGTTAGTTATAAAAACATATTATCAATATGAAATGGAACCGTCCTTTGGAATTCGTAGGAAAATTAGTATTTACTATTTCATGTAAAATTCGACAGGTCGCAAGAGATTCTAAAAGCTAGGATAAAGATGAAACTGAGAGCGAGGGATAGTCATGAGCAATTACAAGGAAGTCGCACAAAACACTGGGGAATACTTACAATTAAAGTAAACTTGGTTAAACTTACAGTTAACGCTAGAAATATGAACCTATCGATTGCATGAGAAAAGTATATGCTCTGATAAAATTTGGGCGTTCAAGCACATTTGTTACCTTTTGTGATTTTTTTTGTTCAAACATTTTTAGTATCATTCGTGAATGCAGACGTCGCGACGTGTGCCACGAATTCCCCCACGCGTCGGGGAATTTCAAAGGATCCGCGAACCATACGCTGAAAATCACTTCTCAAAGTGCCTTCATTGGAATACCTACACGAGATGTGGAATTATTTGTAAAAAATCAGGAGAAATAGCAAGGAAATAATAAGAATCCCAGCGACAATGATCTGGCATATGTTTGCAGGTGACTGCGCAGTCAAGGGTCGTATTTCAGTATTCAAAATATACAGTATTATGTCGTTAATAAATAATTGGTATGATAAAATGGTAAAGGTTTTCAATATGCTTCATGAAATAGGATGGGAAATTTAAAACTTGGGCTAAACTTGCTCAACAAATTTAGAGATTCTAAGGAATAAACATTAGTGAAAATCAGAGCCGTCCCGAGGCACGTGCCGGACGGGAGTCGCCCGGGACACCAAACTTAATGGAGGGACGATCGCCGAAAATCTGTTGAGACGCAGACATTTCGGTAAAAATCTAACAGAGGAATTGTATTGCAGCCCCAAAACTTCTGCTCCAAAAGTAACCGCTTCTGCTTGGAAATGTCCCATCTAAGTAGTGCAGGAAATGCAGTAAACGAATCAGCTACGAGGCAGCTGCGAGGCAAAATATTTCGGAAAAAGTGAAGAGCTACCGAACCTTTTGCCTCCGCAGAGATGGCCAAAATAGCGGGTATTCTGTGAAACAACTGCAGTCCTCGAAGGGCGAAATTGTTGCTTCCTTCCTCATTTTCCTGAAAGAAAGCGTTATGTGCAGAGCCGCGCTCAGCCTATCTGCCGCGCGGGTGCGAACATAATTTGCCGCCCCTAAAAATGTCTGAAAACTATTGTTGTATGACTTCGATTCACAGCTTACATCGGTCACAAAACATCAGTAGCAGTTAATTATGCGTATTCCATATCCTAGCATAGTGAATGGTCATTACGAGTTCATTACGACACATCTCCGGACTCTCCGGAAGCATCAATAAAACTCGCAATTTGCAAATTAGAAAAGACTCCGATTAAATCTCTAGATAATATATACTATTCCGAAACCTGAGGAGGATTTATTTTTGGGACCAGAAAATTCTTTCCTCCAATTCCAATTCTTCAATTAAATCCACTGCACGAATATTCCTTTCTTGTCTTGAGCTATCCATAATTCTTTCCTCTAAATTTTTGCCAATGTTTAATTTCACATTATAATTTTTCCTAGATAAGTCGTGTGTATGACACAGAAAATAACAAGTAATGATAAGGGTTGTTGTATTAATAATAACGGTTGGTTACACTTCTGTTGCCGCTCTTAAGATGCTGCCGCACGGGTGCGATGCACCCCTTGCACCCATAGGACGGCGCGGCTCTGGTTATGTGTTATGCCCTATTTCGCCAACTCCCTTTTCAACCCTTTCCCTAAATAACACAAGAACCCCTGTCCCTATGTTTTCTTTCGGAACATGCGTGTATCCACCGGGATTCTATTTTAAAGGAAACTTCGTGAGTTTCTTAGTTTACTACTCCCGCTCGTGCGTTTTGCAAGTGCTCTCTTCAGAGGAAATGTCACACATGACTGGGACTCGAACCTACAACTTCCTTTCTCTGGGTAGATGCTCTTGCTAATTAGGCTTTCAAACACAGCAATCAAAATCCTATTTTCGGGAGGCTTTGTAGACAATGCGAATAGCTCCGTCTTAGCGGTCCGTGAGAGACGGCACCTACCGCCACACTATGGGCTAGAATCGAAAAAAGCTGGCCAGAAATACAAATATGGTTTTTTTAGTGAGGACTTTGAAATTTCGCATGGCTACTTTTGAATAAATACTGCATACAACTATATGAGTCATTCACATTAACTTCTACGCATCACGATAATACAGGGGGTCAACCTTGACCAAGTTTTGCGAAAAATGCGTCTTCGATTTTTTGCGAAATTCATCAAATTGAAGCTGATACCGAACCCAAATGAGGAATATCATCGGGTAAAATATAACGCTACGCTGTAAATATGGTCCATATCCTTCATTAATGTCGGTTGTAATGACCACGGTCATTACAATCGCACGCCGCCACGGTCCTCATAGAGGCAGCCAGTCAAAAAAACCACATTAAGGATGACACCCCTAAGAAAAAAAGCAAAAATATGTTCTTGAAGAACTGAAAAAATTCTCTTAGGCCTAAATGTTACCTAGACAATAAAACAGCGAAAAGGTATAGCTAAAGGGGTGTATAACGTCCACTGCCTCTCCCGAGAATATTTTCTGCATAAATTACTAATAAAGCGAGCTAATAGAATCTTAGTTTTAACGTTCATTCCTCCAACGCAAAACTTCCCGAATTTGTGTCCTTCGGGTACTCCTAGGGTTTATTTCAAGTTTTGCGGCACATGAAATTATTGATTTATAAATTTCGGTCTAAATTCTAATTTAATCCTCCGTTAGGCGCGCCGGTTTTATTTAGCCCGTTATTCGCGTTGAGTTGATTTCTATCCCATGTATGAAATAAATTATAACATGGAGAAACATCTTTATTTTACGAACAAACTTTATATTAATATTATGTAAGAGGAACATGAACGAAATTATGATACTTACCTAAAATATTTTTTGCTTGTTAACAATAAAATAAAATTGTTCGTTCCATGAATATGGAGATACATAATGCAAACGTAATGATGAATATTCTTGGTGATCAAACTTTTAGGTACAAATAACTCAAAAAATGCTGCAATAAAAAGATTTTTGATGAAACATCAACATTCTACGGTAATAATTCAGTATAAATCAAAATTCTCGAATCCAAAGAGATAATTACAGACTCATGGTGCTCCTTCAGCTCATCTCCGTTCAAAAAAGGTTCTTATCAAAAATCGTTTTGCGTAAAGCTAAAAACTTTTGCGCAAATATCTTCTTAACACGTGTCCCTACGGCTACTGAAAAGCTCCAGGAAATAGAAACAAAAAAGGTACAATCGCTACGAAATTGGTCACATGCGAAATAGAAATCTACCCCACACGACTAACAGCGGGTTCAAAAGAAGGGAATGTCAACTGTGAGAGAGACGAAAATTGGAATACAGCTATTAATGACTTGAAGGTTTAAAAACACTCCGTAAGCCGCCTGTAGGCAGACGAAACTCGAGCTTAGAGGCTAACGAGAAGTTCCGGATTAACGATTTCTGGGAGGCACGCTATGCGCATTTCGGATACAAGCTTCCATTTTTAAGGGTATCACTATGAGAAATGATGAGGAAAGGTGGATGGTCGGGCTTATGGGATGGCCACAACAGAAAAACCCCACTCACTTATCGCTCCACACCTTCACAAAGATGATAGCTTGACCACCCTCAGAAAAGAAGGAACTCTCCTTCCATACTTTTTAGCGAAATATTCATTCGTAAATAGGGGTATTAGAGAATGGAACGCTTTGCCTGGAGAAGTTCTCATTCCAATGCCGAAGAATGTAAACATTTTTAAGAATAAGCTTAAACCTCATTTGTAATAATTTAAGGTGTAATTTAATTTTATGTATTAATATAGAATGTAGAACTAGTCATATGAATTAATACTTAGTAAGATGTACATGACTATATGGACTACCTGCCATGTAAGCTAGCTTATCTATTTGTCTAATTTTAGAGTAATTTTTATATGTATTTATAGTTCTAGGATAAGCTATACCTAACTGTATGTACTTTTATGTATCCTTCTTTGTTTATAAATTTGTATATGTAATGGATTGCCTACGGGAGGTTTTTGGAGGGTTTTTCCTCACGTCCTAGGGCGAATGCCAGGCAATCCTTTTTGTTCATGTAATGTTCCCCCTCCAACGCTGCCACCTGGTCAGAAGGCCAAATTGCAGTGTAAATTTAAATAAATAAATAAATACGTCATAATTGGAAAACCCCACCCATTTATCACTCTATACCTTCACAAAGATGAAAGCTTGACCACCCACAGAAAAGAAGGTACCCTCACACTTCCATACGTCATAATTGGAAATCCTCACCCACTAATCCTCTCCATACCCTCACAAAAGATAGAAACACGAGGATTCCTATTGTGGAGCCCTTGAAAATGGAAGCTTTGTTCCCGAAAGGTGCATAGGGTGATTCCCAGAAATCGGTAATCCGTAACTTCCCGTTAGCGTCTAAACGCGAGTTCCGCCTGCCGACATACGGTTTGTGTTTTTAAACCCTTAACCGACTCTGAGGTAAAATCTTTTAGTAAAATCATTATAAATTCCTACTGAAGGAAAAGAAACTTCAAAATGTAGATCGTATATAAGCAGAACAAAGATTTGTCACATTCTGAAATTACGCGGCACACCAAAATCTGAGTCACGCCACACTAACGTGCCGCGGCATACCGGATGCGAAGCGTGCTATGACGATTCCCGATCTGAGTCAAGGACCATACCTGTTTTTCATTAAAACTACGAAATTTCACGCAGGGGCGGATTATTTTAAATGCCATTTATAGATATTGACTTGATTACCATTCTCCAATATAAATCAGTCGCACCCACGACAAATAAATTCCGCGCTATCGCATTTCCCCGCTTGGCAACGTCCAACAATTTCAATGACACGCCATCAACCCTTTATCGCGGCCTGTTTTCCATTCCTCGCCGCAGAGCTTCCGATCATAATTCCTATGAAAGATTCGAAAAAATCGTGGCCGTTCGATTAAGGACTCGTAAAATAACATGTCCAAGTCGAGTATTTCCATTCCAGCGCGCTCAGCTGTTCACAGTCGCGTGTTCCGTTCTTTCAACTCCCCAATCGGCTTCTCTACTTCCATCCTTTCGTCCCCTTCAAATTATGCCAAAACCGATATTTAGTCGACAAGAATCCGAAACGCGATACTTTACTTCTACTCTCCGCTCACTTTCTTCGGGACCGATCAATTAAGGAACCCCTGAAAGTAAGATGAGAAATGTAAATTTCCGTTCTAATCTCCAACCGTTCTGATATCTGGATTAGTTGGTTTCTCATTCGCCACGGAGATCTGACGGGTGACGTGTGCACCAAAAGATGTCTCTCAATGTGGCAGAACCTCCATTATCCGATCTTCGATTAACCGCGTATTAAATTATATGTACCCAGTGAAGCGGTAAAGACGATTAGGATCGTGAAGGATTGCTAATGAAGGTATACACCTGAAGATGCAATCGCACTTGTGAAACCGGTCGTGTGCCAAGGGAGGCTTTCCGATGGGTTTCCCTTCCTTCTAGGGCAAATGCCTGGCAGATAACAAAGATTCCTCATCAATCCATAGAGTAAAGGTTCCCCTTTATAACCATGTATGTAATGTAATTATATCTTCTGAACTGTACCCACTGCCACCAGGTCTTGCACCTGCTTGTATTGGGAAAATCGTAACAATAATAGTAACATATTAAGTTTACGTGGAAAATTAGGAAGAGTACCATTTCCGCAATAAAGGTATCGCTACGAAGATACTGACACGTTTGAGAAATGAGAGAGGTTTGGAGTAAGATTTTGCATTAAAGTATTCGCTAGAATTCTAAGAGTAAGATGAGGAATCGAGTTTCAGTGATATCTTTACTATTCAAAAGTTTTGCGGTTCAATTCAGTTGAACATCCTCTTGGATCCATGGGAGGAATTTCTAGAGGGCAATCTCTCTAGACGAATTAATAACACTCAGATAAATGGGAATCATTAAAAATATATTCCCCTCTATTCCATACAAATACAATATTGAAAAATATTCCATTCATCATGAAGGAGAAAGAAGCATTTTAATAAGTTTACGATAATCATCAGTATTTTTCATATGAGAAACATTTTTTTACATTTAACCAAATAATTTTATTGCTAACCAGAAGATAAAGGATTATTCTGTCGAAACCATGTTAGTAGTGTGGTAAGAATTTTCTAAAATTAGTAAGAGCTAGTTACTTTTCTGTCATTACTGCAACAAAATACCCAATACAGCTAGTTTTTCATTTCTAAGAAGAAACGGTAACGAAAAAATTCTGACGGGACTGGAACCCGGGTCTCCAAATTTCCGGTTGGTTGGTCTGACCACTGGTTGTAAGTTTTCCGGCAAGAAAAGTGTGTTCGTTTACATGCAAAGCCACCTTAACCCTTTTCCTTATAGAGCTACTAGATAATTCACGAGTCGATTCATTGTCCAAAAACTTCGATGGTGTGTAGGAAACACATAGTATTTTGCAGGGATAAAACATCCACTCCATTCTCTTTAATATTAGCTCTTTTTGACGATCTCATGATTAGGAGCAATTTTTTAAAATAAGAAAAAATAATTCTTCTCAATATCACTTGGCGTGACGAGGAGAATATATGTAATTACTTTAAACACTCAACTCTAAATTCTACAGTATCATTGGGTCGATAGCAAATTTTCAAGTGAAAATAAAAGTTCCCTAAGTGATTGGCATGCATGCGAATTCCGTTTTTTAATCAAACTTATAATCATACACGTATTTCTGCTGAGAATAATACTCCTGGTGTCGCGATTAAATTTGAGGGAATAACCGTAGATGGAAATAAGCCGTAAAATGTCTCTAATGAAATTAATATAATAATATTGGTGCTAATTATAATAATTTTGTAATGAAAATAATATTATATTGGTGCTAATTATAATAAGTTTCTAATGAAATTAATATTGCAATAACTCCAAAAATCATCGAATACATTCTCCATTCTATTAAGTTTCTAAAAGCACAACATAAAAAAACTTATTTTTAGTGAGAATGTTACTGAGAGATAAGAATTACATCTTCCAGGGAGTATTCTAGAGTATTTTATTAGTTAATACATTATTCTACTACACTGATCTAAAATAATCGTAGGATAAAAATTGTTTTTACTTTTTATCTATTTCCTATTTTTAGTATTAACTAACCCATTTAGACGCAACGTCATCATATGGCCACGCCGAGCATTGCGGATGTGCCAGCATAGAATATTTATACTGTAAAATTCTCTTAGACGATAATCTTACGTAACTGGAGCTTAGCTGCTACGCTGTTCACTACATTTTATATGAAAATGTTATTTGAAATCAAGTTTACATCTCGAAGCAAAATATCAGATAAATTTATACGCATAAGCTGGCTATGGATAGAAGGCATTCGTATGTTTCTAAGAATGTTATAAAACTATTATTTTTTATTTATTTATTTACATCACTTTTAGATTACGTATTTGGGTGGATGAAATCTCAAAATGTTTTACACAGGCAAGGATGCCTGAAAGGTTCCTTGTTTGGGGCAACATTATACCTGGTTTCGTCCTTGCTTAGAAGAATGCATTTTTATCTAATCTTTTCCATTAGGGTGAGGCAATGGAAAGTTTTACTTCAAAATGCCGGGCATTTTTTAGGTTACCGAATCTCTTACATATTGCTAGTGTTGAACTGGATTTAGGTGCTGATGCATAGAGGAAGCACCAGTAAAATACTGTGGTCGGTTGACGAGCATTGTTTGTTCAAAGACAATACAACTAACAGCTGCATTAGCCTGACATTAATCAATTATAGATTTGATCATTATTTGACTGAATCGCTCCATCCTTCCGCTCTATCCAAAATACAAAAAAACTATATTATAATTACATACGAATATTATTCAATATTAATATAAATATGTTCCATTGCAACACCATACCATTAATAAACGATATTTAACAAAAATAATTACAAAATTTTGACAAAAACATTTAACATTACAATTATTGACCGAACATTCACAAAATATTTGCTTTACAAAAATGTTAACGGAAAAGTAAATAATAACAATTTATAACAATATGATATAATTTATTTCAATGACAACACATAAATACCGTTCGCACGGTTTTTTTCGTTTAATAGGTGTCAATATTATCCAGTATCGATAGTTATTCTCTCTTATTCAGCAATAGAAATTAATTAATGACTCTGAGGAAATCTCCAAGCTCCTTGACCTCAACCTGGTTCGGTTGCCATTTGAACCCTATCGTTCTCAAATCCTCCCACTTCCTGAGAAAATTTTCAATAATAGAAATCGCCAATGGTACTGGTCTTTTGTTTCCACGTGCAAAACGCACAGCGCGGAGAAAAAACTCTCATGAGCCTTTCATACCATTTTGTCATTACTTACTGAGATTTTCGTCGCTTGAACATGCATTCGTCTTCCCAAAATGAAAATCTTAGGCAAACATGATCGATGTCCGATGTTTTTTAACAGCCAGATTGGTTCATTGAGCGACTACGCACTGTATAAGTGAAGGTTATTCCGAATAAAATCAACGAATATCATCTCTGCATAGACCCTTTCGTGTAATAATGGAAGGATGAATTTATAAATGAGAAAATTACTTTTATTTTTCGAAATTAATGCTTTCGAGTCACATTAAGACTGTAGTCGAGTGTCTGACTCAGGGCGTTACGTTGAATCGGCCCTGATTCTAATGAACATAATTGTGAGTAATCTCTTTCACTTAAGAGCTTTAGAATTAGTCGCGGAACAAAAATGTACGAATCGGCCAAAATTGCCTGTTTCTTGGCCGTCTTGCCACTCCTTCCTCCTCGCACGCCTCTACACTTCCGGCGGTGTTTACAGAGACCCTGATAGGCGCACGTCTTGTGCCATGGGGCACAGGGCGGTGGAAAACCTGTTCTATCTCCTTTCTCGACTCATCTGAAAAAATTTGTTTTTTGTTGTTGGCAGCTAGTCTTGTGAAAGAAGCCTGAAGAACCCATCGCTACCCTTACGGAGTGCTTCATCTTGGGCCTTGAATCTATCTGGAAGACTTTTTCTCTCGTCGAGGATAGATTTTGATCCTTTTTCTCTGCCATTCATCGGCCCCACTTTAAGCTTCATACGTCCTCGTAACGTTCACGAGTTTACCCACGGTCTCTCAAATCGTTCGACTGTTTACTTTCTTTTATTCGATACGTGAGAGCTCGAGATTTTCATCAAGCGAAGTTACCTATATTGCCATTAATCTGGGTTCGCTCCCTTCGATCTATGCGGTTATTATTTTATTTGGGAAGTGTGAGAAAGTTAATGTGGGCTACGTAGTATTTCAGTTGTTTTTTTCTTCTACGTAAGGCCTAGAAACGAATCCTATAGAGTACATTTCATCGCTAGGTAAGATATCGGCAAACACCTTAATATACGGTGATATAAAAGTGGAAATAAATACGACGTACGTCGACCAAAGAGGATGAAATTTGTTAGATTGAACAAATACTACAAACGGAAATAATTCCATGATTAAGATAAGGAAAATTTACTTAAATTATATCGATATAAATGTCCTTCGTTGGATGGCAATGGAAGAGAACATCGTTATAAGGCTTGCACTCAAATCATGATATGTTTTAAAAATATCGCTCATTGTAGTACCTAATTATTTTCGTCAAGTTTTGACAGTAAATTGTAGCCGTCGTAGGTACGACTTAAGCATTTAATTTTTCGAAATTTGACCAAAAATTGAATTATAAAGTAGACTATGACCAANAAATTGAATTATAAAGTAGGCTATGACCAATGGTGTCTTATTAGTCAATAGTCCTTAGCGAATTTGAAAAATAGAAAATGAAAGGATATTTAGGAGAGAATGTGTACAATTTATAAAGGAAGTAAATAGAAATGTCTTCATAAAGTTAAGTAATCTTGTTATTATTTTATCAATCTGTTATAGTATACGTTACATTTATATATCATATGTAATGAATAATATTTATTAATAAAACCTTGCATAAAATGTGCAAAGTCCCCTCCAGACTGAGCGCCTGGGCGGACTTGCAATACTTTCTTAAACGGTCATTATTTATTTAAAACTTTGAAAACCTTTAGCTTTACATTTTACAAATATAAAATGACTGTGGATATTGTGAATTTTGTAGATGGATCACGTGGTTAATTTTTTCATGTCATTAAATGAAGAATATCAGAAAAAATGCAACTTAAAGCTCTACCTTGTCAATAGTGGCTTAGCTCCGTAAACTAACTGCCAGTGATTTTCTAGCCTCCCAAAGATTAGAGGAAACCATCTCAATATGTTTGAACGGTAACTTTGGATGAATACTTCCAGGGTTTACAACTGGTTGGTTTCCTCAATATTCATCTAAGAAGTTTTTAAGAACGTCTTCCATCAAATCTAGGACCAAGTCAACTGGTATATCTATGATTACTGTTATTGCTTTTGATCGGAATATGTGTAATATGCCATAAATGTTGATTAATACTATTATATACGATTTTCATACTTTGTAATTAATCCAATTATTATACATATCAGATATACTCTGTATACTGTAACAACTTGACTATGCTTATTGATGTACCAAATGTATTACTGTTTCTGTATTTTCTCTATTTTTTCTTTATTGCACTGTTTCTATCGTTTCTTTTTAGCTGTTACTATCGGTTGGTTTTTGCAGGTTTTTCACACCCCCTTCTTTGTGGGTGTTTTCCTGCAGTGGATAATTATTTCCTAAGACTCTTAGATTTCTATATCAACACATTCATTTTTCTCATTTCTTCAAATTCAAAAATGTATTTATCATGGCAATGGGTTAGATGGAAGAGGAGACCTTTAGTCTCAATCTCGCCCAAATATAGACATTTATTATTATTATTATTAAATCTAATACTTCATAAATTCCACTGAGTGACTTCTTATTATAAACTATCCCAGACATAAACGATCCGTGTCCATTTCTAAACAATTAGTATGGCGGTTGACGAACTGCGTCGGAATTCTTCGACGACTTCATCGGAAACCATCGGTCGATCGCATCTTTCTCCCGTTCCTCGCCGCATCTCCGCCCCGAGTGCAGTCGAACCTTTTCAAAAGGACGGCTCCGATCCGGTTTATTGAGGTTTTAGCCCAATTCCAAATACTTTCCGGGCTTTGAGCGGGGGGATCCAAGTGACGCGGTTGGAATTAAGGCTTCCTTGTGAGGAGGACGCGATTCATTCACATTCATCGGAGAGACGGCGGGGTTGTGAGAGGGGCAATCAATGAAAAGCAGGGGACGTCGCTGCCACAGCGTTCAAGACACGACTTCATTCGATTGAGAAATGGTTCGGGCACGGGAATATCACTTGACCCGCTAAGAAGGCCACGGCCACGGCAGGGCCGACATCCGCGAAAGCGTGACGATTAAATGAATACGTAACTCGCCTCTCCACTTCAAACTTCCGTTCCGATGCTCGGAGCAGCACTTTTATAAATCCTATTTCGCCCGCGCCGATACCTTCCGAGGGCACAACCCCAACCGCGATTTTTCCCTTCTCTTGCCGCTTCTCCGCTCCCCGCTCTTCCGCCCTAATGGTATTCTTTCCCTCCCTCTTCCCACGACCTCCTCCACGAGAGATTCCACTATACATTACCGCTAAATTCTTATTCTCCCTTCCCCTCGTTCCATCAATTTCCCTAAAACGCCTTCTCCTTCCTAAAAGTCAACTCCCACTCGGTAACTTTCTCGCCCGCGATGGACCGAAAGGTTTTGAAATTTATGCTCTTTCGGTCCTTAAATTTGGCTCTTATTTATATCCTCGCGGATTCGATGCGATTAAATAGCTCACTTAAGAACTGAAAGGAGTACGAACAGTGAGGTCGATGGACAACTTAGCAGTTTAAGTCCCCATTGCATGTATATAATCAATGAATAATATTCATCCCGGAGGCTGGTTTAATTCTCAAACCCATAAAATAAGCTCTAAATTAAAATATGCTCTGGGGAGGGAATGAAGCTTACTGGGCTAAACGAGGAGTGAGGTACCTTCTCTTTGATTTCCTTACTGAAAGTGTATGCTAAAATAGGAATATGTCGATCTAAGAACAGCATAATATGCACAGCATAACTTGGTTTTATTTTAACACTATCACAGGAAAACGTTAATGTAAGAGTAGCACAATGACAACTAGTAAAACAATTCCGAGGATGGAATAAGGCTTTCTAGAATGAGGAAGTTTGCCATTTTTTTCTTAATGTTATCATAGGTCCCTGTAGTAGCAGCACAATGACTCAATAAATTTTTTTTCCATAGTATTCCATAAAATTGAACAAATAGCTGCGAAAAATTAATTCAAAAACTGATGATAAGTTATGGTAATGTGTAACCAGATAGAGGGAGAAAACTAGAATAAACGATTTCTGTCAGCCAGATGACCTATCTAAATTTTTCCGAGACATTCGTTCAACTGTTGACTCAGTCATCAGCCATTCACGACACACACGATATAATTATATTAAGTTCAGATTAGGGCATCAAATTTGAATATGTACGTGATGTATGTAAACCTTATATGTGAAATTAATGTATATTCATGAATTGCGTCATGATTACTTTCAAAATCTAAGAAATAAATCTCTCAAATACATCAATAAAACATTAATACTAAGAACCGTCAATTCTCAAAACAACGGCATTAGGAATTGAAATATTTTAAATTTGTGTGGATTAAAGAATTTCTCTAACAACTTGGAAGTTTCGAGTCCAGCAACATGTGACAAAAATTGCATGACGGAATTTCAATCGGCTTTCAGTTTAATCTCCTTTTTAGTTAGGGGTCTAAAATTTCTTAATTAGAGATTTTTATTGTTACATACTCTAAAATAATAGCTAGGAGAAATAACGATCGCTATGGTTGTTATCTCTTCATCGTCTCTCTTTTAATACATTTTAAGAGATAAATATCCGTCTTTGTGATTTTGCGTCTTCAATTATCACCCTTGCTTTAAATGCGATGTTAAAAAAGAATTTAGAGACTTAAAAATTTATTTAAGAAGAATTTAAAATAAATTCTTGAATTGATTCGTTCTAGCATCTACTTTCCTGATCTTCCTCGCAGCATCAAAGCGACCTGTGTAACACGAGGGCGCACTATATCGGCTACACCAATTGCGAACGTGCTTTCTCTGAACTTATTTAGAAAATTTATGAGTTAAGCTTACATGAGAGATCTTTTTCTAGCCTATATATTCGCAGAATTAGTTACCTTCTACTCCTCAACTCTATTCATGAAAATACCTCAAGCTATTTTCATTAGAATACTACACATACAAGAAAATTTTCTTATTAATAAAGAAATTCGAAAGATTAAAAAATTGGACAATTGAAGTAAGGAGTGAGGTAGTTGGTGCTTTTATCAGAAAGCCAGAATATTGTTAATAGAAAACGTCCGCATAAGAGCAGCAAAATGATCTTATAAATTACATCAGTCACAGAAATTATATATGACCAATATGAATACCAACATAGCGTCACTCACACCTCCTCAGTTTTCATTTATCACAGCCATAAAAACGAACGGTAAATGAAATATACGATACATTTTTCTCAATCCTGCGTATACGATGGCTGCTCAGTTTCTCTTTCCCCTAAAGTGAAGTTCTTCGCCTAAAATTTACGCTCTTCTGAGAACCTTTCCTACCTCACCTCTTTTTACACCCAATCCATGACCTTCTGCGGTCACTGCTTTCCTAACTCACCAAACCGCACTTACCTAACTCGTTCTGTTGCTATTCGGCCGGATTCAAGCAGACGCTCCCCTTTTCAATCTCAGAGTGTCCGGCAAAATGTATTATCTTTTATCTATTAATGTAGATGTAGAGTAGCAGTAGTAGTTTTGTTAAAAGGCCTTCAACAGCTGAGGCTGTTATGCAATATTGGAATTCGTAGCAAAAACTCACAAGATTAGAAAACTCATAAAAGTACTTGACTTACTTTCTTAACGCCTATATTTTACGCACGTGTAAAGCGACCGATTGCTTGCGTTATATTTCTGTCCAGTTAGAATTTCGTCGACTGAAACCCTCCTTCTCTACCCACAAGTACTACGCATGCTGTTTGCTTCTCCTTAATGCCGATCTTCTCCGGTTCTATATCCACTATACCCTTTTTGTTTTCACATTACGAGTTATCGAATAACACAAAGTAGTTTCAACGAGGATTTTGAAAATTATTTATCCTATTAACTTTATTTATCCTCACTACATGTTGCAGAGAAGGGGCCTAAAACCAACTCTTGAGTAGTTCTTGCATTCAGTTTTCTGTTAAGTATTCAACCCGAAGGCTAGGCTTAATCACCTCCGCCATTAGCTACCAAAAGCCCTGTAAAGAAATTGAAGTTTACAAGGCAAAATGAGGAATGAGGTTGTTAGCTATTTCCTCCCCAATGAGGCAGAATGCCGGTAGAGGAATAAAAGCCACGGAAATCGCTTCCAATAACGCTTAATGGAAAGTGACGGAAATGAATCTATTTTCGGCATCACTGATACCCAAATGATGATCATATACTTTCAGCAACGAGCAAGGCAATATAAAAAGATATTATGATTAACAACGATAACTTTTTAATGGAAACAAGAAGAACCCAATTATATCCATTTTTAATAATTATTTTTATTTACAAATATACACAACCATTTCCAAGCCAGAAAAATCAGATTAGCCGAAACTCGAACATACCACTACTTAGTTCTGCTACATCTTCTAAGAATGTACCTTCTCTGACTTATTAAATATATAAAGTCCTTGTTTAAACCTTCTATCTTGCAGAGAATCCCCTCCTGATTCCAGAAGCATTTGAGTATGAATTGTTATGAAATTGTTTATGAAACGTATCGCCTTTCGCTGTACATTTTCTAATTCTATAATTAGTTATAAGCGTATGCAATATATCAGAACATAATTATTCTTCGTTAGTTAAAGTTGAATATAAAATAAAGTTAAAGGGGCTCCCGGATTGCCAAGTGGGCAACGCGTTCGACTTCAATGAAAACGGTCCCGGATTCGATACCCAATGGGGGTCTATGTGCGAAATGATCTAATCTGTCGAACCACTTTTAACAATAGTACTACCAGTACAAGAAATGTATGTGTAATGCACAGTGTGAACTAACATAGTAAATAAAGGATAACATTACATTATACTATATAATGTGCATAATTACCCAAGAAGGTCATCGTTTTTTAGTATGTCGCGTATTGCCTACGAGAGGTTTTTGGAGGGGTTTCCCTCCCGTCTCTGGGAAATGCCAGGAAATTGAAATCAAAATTAATTATAACGTTACACTCCCCTCCAGCGTTGCCACCTGGCCGGAGGGCTAAATCACAACGTAAACACAAATAGATAAATAGTATTAAACTAAGTACTTGAATGTAGGGAATATGCGACTCAAGAGGGGCATGTTGGAATTCACGTACGACCTTTCTTTAGCGGCCTTCCGATGGGAAAAGATTTCCCTGTCCTATACCCAATAACCGCCTATTTCTTAACTCGTTTTACTCTACTTCAGCCATCCCAGTCACCACAACTTCCTCACCTCCCTTTCCGCGCAGTCTGCTAATCCCGAAACCACCTTCCCCTCTCCGCCTTTCCTTCATCCCCACTTTCATTAAGCAAGTCCTCACACAGTCTGCTCATTATCACAGTCAGAGGCTTATCTCTATTAGCTCTTATTACGTTGTCATTTTTCAAGCCCCCGAAAGCAGCTTTAAATCAGCGACGGCGGCTGGCGAGGGGTCCGCACTCGGGCCCTTCGCCGGGGAAGTGACAAATCGCGTGGGGAGAGGTCCTCTTATTTCAATGGCTTCGTAAGCTCGTTGTCAGTTGTTTTGTTGGTAGGGGTGGGTGCTGTTAGTCATGGCTGCGGGGAAGAGATGGGGAGCGCTGCTCTATTAAGAAGAGTGCTCAATTTCCAGGCGGTAAATCTGAGGGAGAATGTGACCCCGCGACCCGCAGTCTGATATAAAAACGGAGACGTGCGTAAAGGGAGCGTTTTCCCTTCTACATATGCGCTTTGAGTGGAAAAATTTGCCGGACCGTCACAATGCCGTGGTAGGGGTGATTAATTGTTGAGGATGTCTTGAGTTTTTATCGCCGTGAAACACTGCATCGTATTTCCATTTAAAGATTTACGGGGCGGCTAATGATAATTGATAACACTATGGGAGACATTTCCGACGGATTCTGTTTCGTGTCCCTTTGTAAAATGCAGAAAGGAAATTTTTCAAACGAATCGGTATCATTCTCTCACATGGCGCTTCTTCATATTCTGTCTTCCAAGGCAAACAATCCTACTCAATGTCGGTTTGAAACGGTAAGCAATTGAGGCGGTCGCCCCAAGGTACATACATACATTAGTGTGGAGCGGCTGAGCGTTGCTTGTGGCTGCAATGGCACACCTATTATTCGCTAAATTGAACCTCACAGCATGTTAAGCAACTGATAGGGAATTATTTGGAAAATATGAGAAACTTCACAAAGTTTTAAAAGAACTACATTAGCAAAGTAGTCTTTATCAACGAACGGAAAAGCGTAGAGGTGACTTCACACGTAAAGGCATGCACCTAGGAAAAACCCCGAGGAAATACAGTCATGAAAAAATTCTGACCGGGACTCTAACCTGAAATCTTCCACTTTCCGGGCGGATGCTTTAACCAATTAAGCTATCGAACCATGAAGGTTAATGCATCCGCGCGGAAAGTGGAAGATTTCAGGTTTGAGTCGTGGTCCTGTTACTATTTTCATGTCCGAATTTCCTTACTCTTTATGAAGTTTATCGTTTCCGAAGAAAAGGAAAGAGCAATGCTTAGATATCAGTATAACAATAATTATTTACTGATATTAATTTATCGACAATTTAATATTATGTAAATTATAATGTTTGTAAAACGTAATGCAAAGAAGCGCATGGATTTTCAATTGGTAACCCACCACAGGTTTCATCTTTGGAGCTACTGAGAGCTTCCTTGTAATTATATTATAACCATTTTGTATAAGCAAAACGGTATTTTTGGAGATAAATAAATATACATTTGGGGCAGATGTTCCATTCTTCCCATTCTTTCAATCCAACGAAAGATAATACTTTGTACGCCAATCTTCATATGTGAAAATTAGTGACTGAATGAACTGAATAAATTATCAAGATTAACAATCAACAACATCTAGTAACATTTTCAACGACAATATACCAGAGTAATGTGTACCATTGATCATTACGGAGAGATAGTGCGGATGGGGTGGCAACAAACCTCCCGCTCAAGTGATGCTGGTATTCAGCCGGTGTAGGAGTCAGGTGACACCTCCCAGTCAAGAACGAATAACCTAGTTCGTAGGGAGTGTCTTTAGCGTAGGTAAGGAACTCTCCCCCTTAGCCGAGACCAAAGGAAGCCTTTCTGACGGGAGTCGCTCCTGATTGTTACACCAATGTATGATAAACGTTTTTTTTTCATAAGTTATCGTCAAACCTTAATTTGATAATATCTATAAACTTAATTTTGATTACCTTGTTTGCGAGTTATTTTACACTATCCCCGACCTAACCCTGCCCAACATAGCATTTTCCTCACCATTTCCCATAAAATAAAAAAAAACACCCTACAAAATAACGGGCACAAGTAAAGAGAATTTTGAGTTTTGCATCACCCTAGAACGGGAGTGAGGAAACTTCTTTCGTCGGAAGGCCGCATGTGTTCCAACAGGATACTTAAGAAACTATCAGGCCTCACTTTTGAGGCATTTACCCTACATTCAAGTAAGAAAAGAAAGTAGGAACACGGATGTTAATGCATTAGAGGTTTAAAAACACTCAGTAAGCCGTATCTCGGCAGGCGGAACTCGCGTTTAGTGACAAACGAAAGGCTAAATGCGCATTTCAGAGACAACACCTCCATCATCGGGGGATTCACAATTGTGAAGCCCCTCATGATGGAGGTATTGCCTCGCGTTGCGACACAAATTTACGAATAGCGAATTCTGAAAAGGGGGAAAAGTATATACCACAGTTGAGGAAGGTACAGCTCATTCGTGTTAGGAAGGCGCTCACTCAGTAGCCTACTGCGCAGATGGGCTTAGTCCAAGTCAGAAAATAGGAGAAGCAGCGCTTCCTGAGCAGGAGAAAGCATTAGGCATAGCGGGAATCACCCCTCAAAAGACCCCCATCTCCTCCGCTTTTTTTTCCCATCTCTCGGGACACTGAGTGCCTTCCTAACGCGAATGGGGTATACCTAGCTTAAGTATCAAATGGGGATTACTCTTTCCGGAGCTCACAGATAGTCGTCAAGTAAGATGTTCACATTTGCGTCAAATTGAAAGCGCAGATTCTTATGTTGTGAAAGAAACTGAGTACCGGTAAAATACTAACTTGTAAAACCCTAATGCCGGATTGCATACTCATAGGGAATTCTGAAAATGGGGTGTGGTTATCATCGAGTGCTACCAAGCAGGCAGTACCCACGTACCGAAATTACAAGAGAATGTGGTATTCGAGAAAAATCTCCTCTCGCCGAAATAAATCTATTGCTCGAACTTTTATTTTCGCAAA
The DNA here is from genome assembly GCA_000376725.2 of Ladona fulva. Classification (NCBI taxonomy): domain Eukaryota; kingdom Metazoa; phylum Arthropoda; class Insecta; order Odonata; family Libellulidae; genus Ladona; species Ladona fulva. The sequence continues at coordinate 451,902 of KZ308464.1, read as the reverse complement.
AATTCACGGACGGGGAAAAACGCGGTAAATCTTAGGTCGCAAACGTGTTAATTGAGAAGGGAATTTGGAGTTGGCGGTGATGAAGCCAAAGAGAGAGAGGGAGAGAGAAAGAGAGGGAGAGAGAAAGAGAGGAAGAGAGAAAGAGAGGGAGAGAGAAAGAGAGGGAGAGAGAGAGAGGGAGAGATATTTCAGATTCAGATTTCAGATGTGCCCGGTAGGTTGATACCGGTACATCGTTTATTCTTTTTCTTACATTAGGTGTACAAAATACATATTAGGTCTTCTACATTGTTTTTAATATACTACATTTTCTATTAAAATATTATTCAAAATAATATGTGAAATATCAATTGCCACTGTTGCCAAAAGTAAATGTCAGTTTCTTATCCCTGCATTACATATTACTTATACATTTTGTAAGACATGCAACATTCTCTACCGAAATATTATTTCCAAAATTATTTTTAAAATACACTTCCGGCGTTGTCGAAACGGAAGTTTCAGTCTCTTGCCCTTGTAGTTAGCTATAACACCCTTATGTATTACATTTTAGGTCTCATACATTTTACAAGACATGCAACATTCTGTAATGAAATATTATTTCCAAAATTATTTATAAAAAGAGGAGAGGGAGAGAGGAGCAGTGCAGGCAGTAGTTCCGTCTTAATCCGCAATAAGGAAAAAATTCTAATGTCGATCAACCTCCGTCGGAATTTCTTCCGTGGCTTATGGGGTAACTTGGCTCCGGCAGAAAGTTTCCGACCTCCTCCTCCGTGGACACTTCTTCTCTCTTTGTTTTTCGCATCTGCGTGCTCCCCAAAACGCTTCCTGGCGCTCATCCAAGGGGAAGAACGGGAGGAATTTTTAAAGACGCCCATTCCAAGTCCTTTCACGGCGTGCTTAGTGGATTTGCCAGACGGACGACTCTAACACACACCGAATGAAATGTGAAAGAGTGTTATAATGAGACTGATTCAAGATGTCATTAGCAACAAGCAAGCCTCATTTGGAATACACTTCCCAAAGGCGTTAAAGAAACACTCCCGCTGAATGCGGGAAGCGCAGCGCCAAGAGATTAATTCAGTCTCCACTTTTTACGTACCCGATGCATGCCCTCCTAGTGGAAGGCGAATGAGTGGGATTTATCTTTGTCATCTGATGAAGATGTCGTAACAGGTATGACCACGCTAATTGAGGATTTAAGCCTTGCTGCGGAGGGTGAAATTTATGTACAACACTATGCAAACCTCTCCGAATACCGTATTGGTGCCTCCTCAGCTGATTATGATTTAAGTGAAGAGGAAGCAAAGAAAAGGCCGCAGGTTCCCTTAAGTTTCGAGATGAACTATATTGCTATCGGTTTCAGGTATTAATAAAATTGGAGGATAACAAAACAATGTGTTCACGAATATACTGTTTTGATTCCGTTTCAATGGCAATGTAATATTTTGCTAATGTATGGGGATAGAGTGATTATGATTAGTGAGGCATGAGTGATGCTGAATATTGGCATGGATTAAGGTGAACGCTATGAAAAGTGTTATTCGTAAAGTCATTGTGACCGCACTTACGACCAAGTTTATTTTCAAATCAATTCAAAATTTTCAATTTGAAAATCAACTTGGTCTGTAGTGACTTGGTGGAACCGATTAACCATGTTAAATAAAAACTTGTACGGGTTTCCACGAAAAATATTTAAAAAATAATGATGGCATGACCATGCCGAAACCGGTATTGTGCTTTTAATAAAAAAAAATATATTTGTGGAAACCTGTACAAGTTTTTTATTAAATAGGGTAACGCGGATGTATTCCGCTTATAGCATTCTGTCTCCGTGTGGAAAACAATGGCAAACTACCTCACTCCTCATTTTGCCCAGTCGCCTCAGCCCCTCTCCAAGACTTTTCGTTGCTTATGGTGGATGGATGAGGTTCAAATCAGCCTTCGGGCTGAAGATAATAGCGTTGAAAACCTTGGAACATCTTCACTCCCCTAAAATGTCTGCTTTTAAACGTTTATCGTAACGTATTTCAGTAATTTTATGTCTCTTCTGATGTTCCGCTGCGATCCCATTTTTGTCCATTAATTTTATCGGTTTAGTGAAATAGTATATAAGAGATCCCGCAGTTTATCCAAACCGACCCGTGGACATTTACACAAAAAGTTGTGGGTCAGGTTGGATAAATTTTTCTTACGGGTCGGGCCTGTGGATACGGGTCGAATGCGGAAGTGAAAATCCTTATTTGTGGATATCTCTAGTGTATAAACTTATACTCTGTGCGTCTGACTGCCATACACTACAAAACTCAGTAAATCAGTTGCTTGACTGGTGCAAAGTCAACAAAGTGGAACTGATTCCATCTAATACAATTCAATAACTTTCATCATAATGAAAGGCAATTTTCATATGATTGTGCCATTATTAATTAATTAATTATAAGAAAGCAGATAAAATGAGTGAACTTGGGGTGTCCTTTGACTCATCAGTTTCATACCTCATATTGAAAATTTCAGAACTTAAGTGTTAAAAATATAAGGTTGCATTATTAGAAGCACTTTTGATTTAATACCCGCAAAACTTTAAGCTGTTGTATCAAACACAAGTGAGACTGCTCTTGGAATATGCTTCAACCGTTTGGTCTTCATGCTATAATGTTCACATTAGTATATTATATAAGAACAAACACAAATTATTGTTGTTTAAAATACAGATTATGTTAATAATATGTGTCGATCTGATGGACAACAATTAGCACGTATCGATTTAGAAAACCTCTATAGGAATCATCAGATTAAATGTTTACATAAAAATTCATCAATGTCATAACTGACTCTACAAATTTAGTGTCACATATATAAATCCAAAAAATGTCAGTTCCAAACAAATGGCAAGATCGAATGATACCTTTGTCAACAATAAATACGTAATAAATTACTTGCGTGATTAAACCATAACCAAAATGCAACGACGAAGCAAGGAGTACCTTAGTGCTAATTTTATAATTTACTTTAATTTTAATATGAAGAAAATACTGATTTGTATTTATATAATTTTTTTATCTGCTCTATATATAGCGCTCGCTATATATGACGCTGTGTTTGGTAAAATTTGGTAATTACAGTTATTCAGAATTTTAACATAGAATAATGTATTAAACAATTGAGAAAGGATCATGTTGCTCATCTAAAAACCGCAGTGATGTATTTTAGATTATGCAGCGAGTATCGGACCACAATATCCACACTTAGATCCCTAGAGAAATAATAAGCTCGATTTCAGCATGAACTGCATGTAATATAATGGGAAAATTGGCAGACAACCTCTGTTCAGGTATTTTAGATGATATTCTTAAGCTAATGACTCTTTTCACGCAAAAGAAAACTTTTTGCTGAGTAAAACTGTTGCTAAGTTGAAGGTAATTTAAAATTTATCCAAAATGTACAGGCATGGGGAGAGAATTATTTCCGCTTATCGAGTAAAAAAACGAATATTTAGACTTTGGAAAATCTCTGGCTGAACTTATTTCGTAATAACTTAGCGGAGAAGAGAAAAGTTAGCGAAGAATTTCATGAAAGTCTTTACTAAGCCGAGGGTTCTCATTAGAGATGGATTTGGTGGGAAGAAAGTGGAGATGTGCAAAGTGTAGATAATGTGGAGAATGTCGAAGAAGAGCTAAATATCAATGAAAAGACAGCAGTATTTGCATTCAAAATGGTATTAAATTAACAGAGATTTAATAGAGATAATATCTCACATGCTAATATAGTTTTATAAAGGGAAAAATGTAGCATGTAAACATTTTCAAAATCCTAGAAGGCTTATCGGGATAAGGCTTCATTTCTCTGCTAACTAAAAGTTTCTATCTGCGTGTCATCTTCATCTTAATTGGTAAATTCCAACAAAATTAATATTATTTCCAAAATTATTTATAAAAAGAGGAGAGGGAGAGAGGAGCAGTGCAGGCAGTAGTTCCGTCTTAATCCGCAATAAGGAAAAAATTCTAATGTCGATCAACCTCCGTCGGAATTTCTTCCGTGGCTTATGGGGTAACTTGGCTCCGGCAGAAAGTTTCCGACCTCCTCCTCCGTGGACACTTCTTCTCTCTTTGTTTTTCGCATCTGCGTGCTCCCCAAAACGCTTCCTGGCGCTCATCCAAGGGGAAGAACGGGAGGAATTTTTAAAGACGCCCATTCCAAGTCCTTTCACGGCGTGCTTAGTGGATTTGCCAGACGGACGACTCTAACACACACCGAATGAAATGTGAAAGAGTGTTATAATGAGACTGATTCAAGATGTCATTAGCAACAAGCAAGCCTCATTTGGAATACACTTCCCAAAGGCGTTAAAGAAACACTCCCGCTGAATGCGGGAAGCGCAGCGCCAAGAGATTAATTCAGTCTCCACTTTTTACGTACCCGATGCATGCCCTCCTAGTGGAAGGCGAATGAGTGGGATTTATCTTTGTCATCTGATGAAGATGTCGTAACAGGTATGACCACGCTAATTGAGGATTTAAGCCTTGCTGCGGAGGGTGAAATTTATGTACAACACTATGCAAACCTCTCCGAATACCGTATTGGTGCCTCCTCAGCTGATTATGATTTAAGTGAAGAGGAAGCAAAGAAAAGGCCGCAGGTTCCCTTAAGTTTCGAGATGAACTATATTGCTATCGGTTTCAGGTATTAATAAAATTGGAGGATAACAAAACAATGTGTTCACGAATATACTGTTTTGATTCCGTTTCAATGGCAATGTAATATTTTGCTAATGTATGGGGATAGAGTGATTATGATTAGTGAGGCATGAGTGATGCTGAATATTGGCATGGATTAAGGTGAACGCTATGAAAAGTGTTATTCGTAAAGTCATTGTGACCGCACTTACGACCAAGTTTATTTTCAAATCAATTCAAAATTTTCAATTTGAAAATCAACTTGGTCTGTAGTGACTTGGTGGAACCGATTAACCATGTTAAATAAAAACTTGTACGGGTTTCCACGAAAAATATTTAAAAAATAATGATGGCATGACCATGCCGAAACCGGTATTGTGCTTTTAATAAAAAAAAATATATTTGTGGAAACCTGTACAAGTTTTTTATTAAATAGGGTAACGCGGATGTATTCCGCTTATAGCATTCTGTCTCCGTGTGGAAAACAATGGCAAACTACCTCACTCCTCATTTTGCCCAGTCGCCTCAGCCCCTCTCCAAGACTTTTCGTTGCTTATGGTGGATGGATGAGGTTCAAATCAGCCTTCGGGCTGAAGATAATAGCGTTGAAAACCTTGGAACATCTTCACTCCCCTAAAATGTCTGCTTTTAAACGTTTATCGTAACGTATTTCAGTAATTTTATGTCTCTTCTGATGTTCCGCTGCGATCCCATTTTTGTCCATTAATTTTATCGGTTTAGTGAAATAGTATATAAGAGATCCCGCAGTTTATCCAAACCGACCCGTGGACATTTACACAAAAAGTTGTGGGTCAGGTTGGATAAATTTTTCTTACGGGTCGGGCCTGTGGATACGGGTCGAATGCGGAAGTGAAAATCCTTATTTGTGGATATCTCTAGTGTATAAACTTATACTCTGTGCGTCTGACTGCCATACACTACAAAACTCAGTAAATCAGTTGCTTGACTGGTGCAAAGTCAACAAAGTGGAACTGATTCCATCTAATACAATTCAATAACTTTCATCATAATGAAAGGCAATTTTCATATGATTGTGCCATTATTAATTAATTNGAGTATTTTATATTGTTATTATTATTGCCATCAGTGGCCTTACTGATATTATTGAATAAATATAAACATAATTTACATAGTAAAATAAAGCATAATAAACTAAGGCTCATAATTCTCACGAATAACCAAACATTGGGTAGCTACATTCGTAATATATGTGAACGAGCACTTAAGGAACTCGGATTCGTGAAGAGAATAGTCGTTAGGAGCGAAGAAAAAGTCCGTGAACGATGTTCCGTTGCGTTGTTTACGCCACAAATTGAGTATGCATGTAGTGTATGGAATCCTGACGAAAAGTGTTGTATTCAAGAATTAAAAAAGTACAGCGAATGGCGATAAGTTCCGTAAAACTTTTATGACAAATCAGATCAGGTCCTCAGGGCCCAGGATGGGAATCGCTAGAAAATGCAAGATTTAATTAAAGACTTAATTTACTCAATAAGTTCAGAAAATTTATATTCTTAGAGGATGTAGCTGATATTATAAATCCTCCCCATGAAATAGGTTGTTCTGAAACTCAGAGGAAAGTCGGATAGATAGATGCTAGAACGAGTCGTTTCAAAAATTAATTTTTTCCGCGAACGATACGCGAGAGTAATCGATTAGGGAGGTGGATTAATGGTGCATGCACCCCCTGCCACACGCCGAGAGACGGCTTGCTGGGTACAAAAGTAGATTTAGAAGGCTAAAAATTTGTTAAAGATTATAATGCAAAGCTGATCTGTCCGTAAAGTATTAAACCCCGGAAACCGATTTTAAACTTATCTTCTCCATCATTAGCTACCAATAGCTCTGAGGAGAGAATTAGGAAGGTTTAGGAGTGAGGTAGATTGCATTGCTTTCCTCTCTTTACAAGAGGAAATCGTCAACGTAAGTCCAGAGAAATGGCGCGATGAAATCCACTTTTTAGTGCGTCACTACGTAATGTTGAGGGGAGACCAAAAATACGCCATTCTTCATCAGTAGCTTTTATATTATCAATTAAAATATTTCATCCTTCACGGTTTGGTTGAGCCAAGTACATACTGGAAAATGGCTAAATCAAAACTCCAAATCAGATATCAAACAGACGAATATTTTTTCATAATCTTCCAGTGAAGCAAATCCCTGTTGCGACATCGACTCTAACGATTATCTTCAGGATTTGACTGCGGGCTGATTTTCCAATTAAATTGACAGCCTTTGGACGGTCAATCACACTAAAGGTAAGGTTTATTTGGAAAAAGATGGCAACTATCTTTCTCCATCTTTCTAAATTTGTTACTTCGAGGCTTTCTACAATATTGGACGGAAATTTCCTACCTTACATAATGAACTGTACATACAAACATCCCTGTAAAGTAGACATGTATGCATCCTGCGAAAGCTTTCGGAAGCCTAATACGCAATAGGGATGGGAGTTTGATTTTGTAAGGGACTCATTATTTACGTCTAGTAGTCTCTAGTAGCGGCTTTTTTCATAGTAGTATTATTAATTTTGAAAATGCTTGGACAGCTAAAGTTATTTCGCACGTGAGCCTCCACTGGGAATCGAACTCGAGACCGCCTCCATCGAAGCAGAACGTGCTACCCCCATGACCATTTGGAGGCCTAAGCGGTTAAACTAGGAAATATTGAGACTACTGTCGGATTGAAAATAGTATAGACCTGGATATTGACGTGTTACCCTTTATTGATCTCCAATTATAATGGGACGTGTTATGCATTGTTCGAAAGAGCATTTATTTGCCTTTAGAATGATATAAATTAAGGGTCAATACCGATCTCCTGCTTTATCTGAGTCGACGTAAACCAAATCAAAATACGGCAAATTCGCGCAAATCTCAGTCATTTTCCACCTTTGTGGAACAATGTTTAGTTGTCACAGAGAAACCAAACTTTTAGCAGAAATATCGTGTGTAGTCCTGAAGCACAATCCGCGTTTCTGAGATCCGATCTTGATTTATTGACCTTTGATAAGTGTCTGAATTAAAAATTGATCCCTCTCTACAAATTTGACCCTTAGCAGTGGAAATTTTTACAACACACTGTTTAAATAATTTAGAAAGAATTAGCGAGGGAGATTTTCCCTAAATGCACTTGGGGAGGAGATACAGAGGGATCCTACAATGATGACGTCGCTCCGGCGAAACGTCATCGCCGCTTCCTCCGAACGAGAAAGAAGTAGTAGTAGTAGGTCAGCATAGGGAAATTCCGCTAATAGAAACCCGGGACACTTTCCAGATCCATCTCGAAAATGTCCGACCAAAGCAAGATTCTTCCGTAAGCTTTCCTATCTATATAGTGTTCCACATCCGGCAACACGACTTTATAGATTAATAAGCAAGAATTCTACTTTTGAAACTGATAACCATGAATGGAAAATTTTCTCGATGGAAGGATTTATTTCAAGACTCCCTCCGGCGTAAAAAAGAAAAAGCTCGACGAGAGATTCAATGCAATGGATTTCACGCATTGAGCTTCCCGGGGTGTGACTCCATTCACCTCCGGCAGAAAACGAATCGCCTTCCTTTCCTAAAGGATAACAACGAAGCCGCTTTGTTCCTGAAATTACTTTCCGGAAGACTTTGGTCTAAATATACCTAATATACAACTTATTTCATGTTCCTATCCTCTATAGTTCTCGGCATTTCCTAAATCAAATTTGCGTTGCCATTTCATGGAAGACAGCAGTGCACTTTTCTCTGAAACGCCGTATTACGACGCTCGGAAAATTAAATAACTGGGTATAGGTCGCGTGTATAGATTCCGTTCGATGCCAAACATTCAATACTCCGAAGAGTTTTCTTTCCGAAAACACGCTTGACGTTTCCTTCAGAGATCCATCTGTAGATAAATTACAAATAAACAAGCTGAGATCCACTACCTTCTCTTGTGCGTGAAATAAAATTGATTCCTTCGGAAAAAGATTGTTTCGATTCCAATGCGTCTGCCCATAGAAGTAAAATTTTTAAGATAAACCTTTTGTGTCTCGATTGGTGAAAAATCTTCCCAACGGGGATGAAGTATATTTAAACTCGACATCGACCATAAATCATTTAATTAATAACTTCTCCTTGGGAGACCTGGATTGACAGATGGGCAGCGTGTTCGTCATCGGGTTCGATTCTCTGTGGAAACCTTTCTGTGCGATATAGCGTAAGCTGTCGACGGCTTTTTTACCAATGTTACTACTCCTACCACTACAATTATGTTCCTAACCTAGGCTATTTATAGGGGAAAAATTTTTGTAAAGTTCGTCAATGTTTGAGGGATATTTAGAGTTAAACATTTATTTAAAATGCAGAACAAGCCCTCTCTATTCTTTCAAGTCTTTGTGAGCGATTACAGTTCTCAAGGAAGAAAGACTATCGTCGTCAATCTCTACTCGCAGAAACTAGTTGCTATGTTGTGTTCGAATACTTGGAATCGTAAATGCTCAATACGTCTCCGCATGTTGAAATTAATAATTTATTCCCGAACGGAAACCTTTGAAGCTACCTGAGCTAAGGTTCCCCTGTCTACTTTTACGCCACTTTATGATGTACGTATTTTTCTTAAACAGTTGGGGTTGTAATGCATATTTGTGTATGGAAGATACAATTTTACTCGAAAGAAAACACTGCTAACCTATGCGTGGGAGAAAAAAATTGAGTCCAATTTCAAATTTTAATAAATACTTAAAGGAGACAATGTGAGAATATAATAATAAACTAATCAATAACAGCAAAAGTAATATCAAAATCATACACGCAGAATTTTTACTCTTTAACGTTTGATATTTATATCTTCTTTATATGATATCAACAACTTTAAAGCTTTGCGATGTGCCAATACACTAAATTGAATGCATGGTATTTAATTTGTATTAATTATTATTAACGAAATTTTTTACTCACTAAAATATTTCTATTATGTGCCTCAAATATTTAATTTATTATAAATAATAATGCTATTAAAACATTTATCGACCGCGGTGGCGGAGTGTCTTCTAATTGGAACATCCTGGTTAGGGAATTATAGTGAGTGCTCGTAAACTCTAACAGTAATTAAAAATGGATGTTTGTGGGATCACCTTCTTGTTTCCATTAAATAAATTATTTCTATCACTTTATTTTCGATGGCATTCATAAATGCTCAACTGTCTTGCTGCTTAATTTCATGGGTACATTTCTGCACGAATCTGATTGTGAGACTATCCTCTTTTCCCCTTCGAACGGCAGATGAAAAGGGACTCCACCTCACAAACGAAGGCATAATCCTCGGCTTCAGTTGGATCGAACATCGTATATACTTATTTTTATCAGAATGCCACATCTCTTTTGAATTATTTTGGACAGAAAATGGTTTCTGTGGTTTCACAGCCGGGTGGAAATTTGCGAATATAACTCAATATGCATATATTTTGCTGGCTTACTTCGTATATGCAAAGAAAGTTGTTAAACTGAATTCTTAAGTACATAAATGTACTAAAATTATTGNTCAGTTAGACTCAGATGCCGATCCCTCAGGCTGATCACCTGAATATGACCAGAAGGGTCGAAAACATGGTTGTGGAAAAAAATATATTTGGTGGTAACAGTAGAAGTGTTCTATCTTTATTATTTATAATGAAGAGCTACCACAAAGTCGAGGCCGAATCAGTAACTAGATTCTATGACTAAGATAATAAAATTATGACTGTTGTTCGAAAACTGAGGTCAATTACCACATTTTTTAAATGTGGTCTCCCATCGATAATGGAATCCCTGAAAAATACGAACGCGTTATCCACGTGGCTATCCGGGCGTGCCTAAATAAAAAACGGGTTGGATTTCAAGGGAAATGGGATCGTCTTACAATAGGATTCAATTAAGATTCGCGCAAATAGGGTAAATTGAATGTGAATGATGTGATGAAAATCTATGGTTATTAAGTGACACTTCGGGAAATGCTGTTGAGTTTTGCCGCAGTTGGATATAGTGCAGAAATGCGCAATTTTGAAAGCGGGTTCGCTCCCCATTTACATGAGTGAGAGACTAAAATTCAATAACGGAGCCATTTTTGTGCTTCGAAAGAGCCTCCGCGCTCAGAATCGAGTTCTGATATTTCGTTTTCGATGTTTGAATATTTCGTTAGCTCTAAGAATACAGGGGAAAGACCTGATTAACTCACAAATCAAATAAATTTCTAAGGGGAGAAGAACATATTACCGTGAAAAGGTAAGTTGATACGAGCATCTTATTTATATATACTTAAGCGTTGCCGCGAAGTCGTAGTCGAAGAATTAACCTCTCTCAGGACATTAAATGCCAGTTATGAGTGAATTAGTGTATTCGTCCAGTCAAATTATACTCAAAAAAGGCGCGACCTTGTAATCACTCATAATAATTAAATAATAATTAA
>KZ308464.1:422396-433894 GCA_000376725.2 Ladona fulva | reverse complement strand
GCTTTTTTCGACCAATAAAAACCTCGTTTATTTTGACCAATGAGAGATAAACAATCACTAGGCTACGGGTATAAATACTGGACCACTCGATCGGCACTCGGCATTCCTTGAAAATGGCATCAATGGTAGATGCCGAAACGTCGGTGAACAACCACGTACTCACCCGGATGATAACCCGAGAAGAATTCCTTTTCATCATTCACCGGGAAAGCAACAAGTCTTATCATTATTATTATTTCTATTACGGATACAGGATCCCCAAGTTATAAACGCTTTAATAATTTAGACGAACACAAACATCCATGCCTTCTGTTCGCCGGGACTCGAACCCAAGACTTCAGCGTTACAAACCTAGCCCACTAACGATTCCGTCACCAAGGTCGATTTAATTTTTAACTTCAGTAGAAAGATAACGATGAATAGATGAACGCTATCATTTCCCTTGCGGTAATCACATTCTTCACCGCCATCAACTCCATCTCTTTGATTGTGGTTATTAACTCATAATCGATTCATCTCGAAGGCTCTCGCGCCATTGATGATTTTATGCCATTTTCATGGGCGGAACGGAAGGCATAATGAGTATGCGCCTGCAGAAGGTTGGCTTCCATTGTCATTCGTCGGAGTAAATCCCACGAGGGACGGATGCCCCGCACGTGACGCGAGTAACAGACTCCGCTGGCCCATCGACGCTTCGGCGAGCGCCACTTCCGTGATTGGATGCTAGACAAATTCGAGACAAAAAACGATCGCTATGATGGTCCACTTCCACGGATGAGCTATCCTCACCGCAGGATGTTCCGTAATAGCTGCACTTTGCGGCTTCGCTTCTCTATCGAGTAAACTGTGAAAGAGCGCCCGAGTTTCTTTTTGCCGCTCGCAGGTGAATCGCTTAACCAGTTTGAATCGTTAAAGAAACGAATACAGATTGTTTAAAAGTTTGCTCAACTGCCCAAAATTTTCTCTGGAGAGGTAGAGGTAATTATAGTAGTCAGTGTGCACTTGCTTGCAGTAAGTATAAAAGCTTTTTTCGCCGTCAATTATCTCGGCCAAAGATTAGAAGTTGGAAAACTACAGTTGTTACTATAAGAAAAATGTTTAACCTTCCCAATGCCATTATTCCATTGATTTTACTGCCAATATATTATTATGCCAATACATTCATGTTTATTACCATCATTTTTATTCATTAACGATGTTTTATATAAATATATTAGTAAAGCGCCTCCGTCTAATTTATTGACGACGTTATCACATTTATCATAGATATTTATCAGCGATTTTGAATACATAATACGATACCATAGTTAAACCAATGAATTTATGTTATGATGCTGTAAAGTAAAGCTCATTTTCTAACATTTCAGTTCATACCTTTCAGTCTAAGAATATTCTCTGATAACGGCCTGTATGTTACATCTTAATTTTAACTGTAATTTTGAATGTGTAACTTCACAGCAGACACAAAATATTCCTTAAAATAGAATGAGTCGCTTTAAATAGAATGGAATGCCTTGCGATTAGTACGTCTTTAGGTTCCCAAGGTTTTGTTTAATAACACTTGTACAATCCACAAGTCGTTATTGAAAGAAATGCGAGCGTTATGTCTTGTCTTACTTGGTCGGCTATATGTTGAAGATATTAAGAAATTATTAGGACTAACTGATTCCACACAAATAATTGCTCGCGTGGTATATTTAATGTCAGCTACTACTTACACGTATGTGATTATATAACATTTTATAAAAAGTATCTTCATAAAAACGAAATATTTCATCATGTCTGTTTAGAATTATTTCACATAATTAAAAAATGGACTTAATCCCATATTTCCCCACCTTTACCAAGAATCTTCAATTTCGCTGCTATGTCAATTTTTTATATCATCGCGGAATTTTTCATACAAACATCAACTACTTTCAGCACCAGGGTTGTGCAACAAATGACCCACTGTCCATAATGTGGTCCGCAGGAGAAATTAAACCACCCCTCCAGTTCTTGCATCGTTATCTAAATAAATTTCCATTTTGGTGATAAATCATCATCTATAGAAAACATTCATGTAACTCTTTGGAACTTTAATAAAAACCGAATTAATTTACTTTTTCGTCTTTAATTTATTTCGTGCATCGAATATCTTGTTAATCAATTTGCTCGTAAGTAAGCTCGTTAGGGCCGTACACAATAATCACAAAAATTAACTTACCATGCGGAAATACGAAAAATCCATACGGAGGAGAATTTGCATGGATTAAATTCGCTATGTTCGGCCTCCCAGTTTAATGAATGAGTTAATATTCGAAGAAGAATGTTTTATGACAACACTTGTACAAATCCACAAAAAATATATTTTGAAACACGTTAACCGGTTTCCGGCAAATCACGCCATCCTCAGAACTGTTCTGAGTTCTGAGGTTCTAATTCTATTTTAGTTTTTCGGTCGCGGACGGAAACTTCGGAAATTATATATAAAATATGATATGATATTTACAAGATCCATGATTGGAAACCCTNATATAAAATATGATATGATATTTACAAGATCCAGGACTACTGAGTGGGTAGCGCGTTTGCTTTCGGTGAAATTGGTCGCTGGTTCAATTCCTGGCTGTGGCTCATTTGGACAAAATGACCTAAGCTGTCGAAGCACTTTCAAAGTTACTGTAACTGCTATCGACCAAGAATTTTTATTTATGATATGAATTTTGTATTCTTGCGTATTCTATTTATTATATTTGAATGTACTCCGTATCACCGCGTATTATATTGACTGTATTTTTAAGTATTTAAACGACATTTAAGCGTTCTTTATCGCAGAAATATCTCCACTCTTGGTATATTTCTTTCATATCTTCAAGCTATTATTATCGGTAGATTTGCGTAGCTTTTTGACTCCACTCTTCATTATGGTTGCTTTCAAGCTGTCGACTTTTTACCCAGAGAATCACTTAGGTAATTTATAGCCCTATTCTCTAAAATGCATTTTCAAGTGATCTCTTTCAAACAGTCACCTTTATGAACATGACGGTAGGTTAGATGGAAGAGTAGATCTTTGCATCCTTATGAATATGATATTGATAAATTGTCATAAAAACTAGTTGAAACGTAGAATAATAATGATCAATTCACATCATAGATTTTAATTTGTCATTAGGCCAAATGATCACGCCATGATTCGTTATGGAATACTGAAAAATGAGATATCTAGATAATGCAACCCAACTGAAGTCGAAGAATTCGCTTACGTTGTATGTCAAGCTTTCTTTCCTCGGAAGTCCGAAAAAGAAAGAAGAGTCGTATTAGTAGAGTGTTTCTTTAAGTTACTTCGTGCATTGAATATCTTGTTAATCTATTTGCTCGTAAGTAATGGTGTACTTAGGGCCATACATAATAATCACAAAAATTAACTAACCATGCGGAAATACGAAAAATCCATACGGAGGAGAGGTTGCATGGATTAAATTCGCTATGTTCGGCCTTCCAGTTTAATGAATGAGTCAATATTCGAAGAAGAATGATTTATGGCAACACTTGTACAAGTCCACAAGAAAAAATATTTTTAAACACGTTAACCGTTTCCCCTTTAATTACAATTTAATGGAAGGCGTCAGTATATTTAGTTATTTTCACCTAATTAATTTCTAATTATTTAAATGATGTACGACAGCATGACCTTGGCTTACATAAAATTTTATTCCATCTATAAAACCAAAAACATTCGAAAAGTAACAAAATAAAAAGTTAGGTTTGGTCCGCAGCGTCGCTTCATGTACCTATTCCATCCCGTGCGAGGTTTTGAAAATGACACAGCTACTGTCAGACAATCTGGTAAGCTATTAATAGCATTGCTTGAACTTAATAGAGCACCGAATTAAGAACAAAATCTTAAGCATGTTTTTGTCGTATCTTACCTGAGTTTATTATAACATAAAATTCGGAAAATTCGAGACATTTTCAATACTTCCTCCTCTTTTTGGTTAATCCTAGATTTAATAGGTTCTTGAAAGATGCATCGCAAAACTCAACTATGAATCACTATCTTAAGGCAGGTAAAATAATTGTGAAGGGTTCACCTTTTACCTGATATGGCTTTCCACCGAGTCACGCTCACTGAAATTGATTTAATTGCTATTTTTAGGTCTAACTTATTATCGATTACAATAATTCAACCAGTTATTTATGCTGCAATAGCGTGCAAATCCTTACAACCCAGATATGACAAAGATAAATAAAATATCAAAAATTACAAACAATTAACGACTTTTCCGCGAACAAAAGACGGCAGACAAAATGGCGAACACGAGAACAATCGAGACTACCAAATATTTGCTTGAAAATGTGACGACAATAGCGATCGGAGTTACCTGATATAGCACCTGCTAAGGAGTTTCAACAGGAATCATTGTTATTACCTCTGAGCCACGTCCTTGAAATTCACACCCTTTTCTTAAAAACCTATATTATTTAGGTACGCCACCGAAGCGGTTAAACTGAAGGAATGGAGACGTACAGCAAGTCGTTCTTATCTAATTACTATAATAAAATATTTTTTAAGGTCAGAGCATAAGAAGCGGGAAAGCAAAGTAAATAGGTTTCGTATAATTCGTTATGCTGATTCCAGAACAAGGAGATATACTTCGTAGTTTCTACTGAAATCTTACTCTCGACCAGTTTTCACTCTATCATCAAGTTCATGGCTCGAGTAAAATAAAAATTCATACGTAAACTACAAAATTAAAGTATATTTCTTGTGGAAACTACAAAATATCTTTTCTTCTTTATGGCATTCAACCAAGCGATGCTAGAACGCATCGATTACATCCAATTCTTGAATATGCTATGTTCATCCCAAGGAAGAAAGGACTTGAAAAAAGTCTGACGGGACAGGGAATCGAACCCGGGTCTCCCAATTGCCGGTCGGGTGCTCTGTCCGTTGAGCTATCCCGGCATAACTCCCGGCAATTGGGAGACCCAGGTTCGAATCCCGGTCCCGTCAGACTTTTTTCAAGTCCATTCTTCCTTGGGATTTTTCCTGGGGGCGCACTATCTTGCGATAGGCCACACTTACCAGTCCTCTATATGGTATGCTTAAGTGGGATCCGTAATATCGTCGGCTAAAAAGAATCAGAGAAAACAGCGCGATGTGGAATTGATCTGCATCAGAAGAACTGATATTGGAACTTTATTTAATTTCAAATTGTATACCTTAATTAGCGATGGAGTTAATATACAGAGGTCTTTCTAATATCACATACATACTTATGCATGTGTGACATATTATCTTATATGTTAGATCAATTGAATCGTATACTTTCCCTTTTCTTTCTCTCTTTTCAGTTTTCAGCTGTTGACGTCAGAAGAAGAGAATATACTTCGAGCTTCCAGAACGATCAGCACACCTTATTTAAGCTTTATATCTCTGTGTTTTTGCGTTGTTTTCGCTCCCCTTCTTGTACAGGCGTTTTCCCGCATCGAGGGTTTTACTCCGTAAACCTTCAGTTGAGGAGTTTTTTTCCCACATCCCAAACCTTTTTGCTTATAATTCTCTTACTTACTGTTTACTTTATTTTCGTTTTAATTTAGGTTTAGAACTATTAGAAATTAGGACTTGTAGAATTGCATTAATTACCATAGATGTTAGTTGTAAGTTATATTTACAAGATCCAGGACTACTGAGTGGGTAGCGCGTTTGCTTTCGGTGAAATTGGTCGCTGGTTCAATTCCTGGCTGTGGCTCATTTGGACAAAATGACCTAAGCTGTCGAAGCACTTTCAAAGTTACTGTAACTGCTATCGACCAAGAATTTTTATTTATGATATGAATTTTGTATTCTTGCGTATTCTATTTATTATATTTGAATGTACTCCGTATCACCGCGTATTATATTGACTGTATTTTTAAGTATTTAAACGACATTTAAGCGTTCTTTATCGCAGAAATATCTCCACTCTTGGTATATTTCTTTCATATCTTCAAGCTATTATTATCGGTAGATTTGCGTAGCTTTTTGACTCCACTCTTCATTATGGTTGCTTTCAAGCTGTCGACTTTTTACCCAGAGAATCACTTAGGTAATTTATAGCCCTATTCTCTAAAATGCATTTTCAAGTGATCTCTTTCAAACAGTCACCTTTATGAACATGACGGTAGGTTAGATGGAAGAGTAGATCTTTGCATCCTTATGAATATGATATTGATAAATTGTCATAAAAACTAGTTGAAACGTAGAATAATAATGATCAATTCACATCATAGATTTTAATTTGTCATTAGGCCAAATGATCACGCCATGATTCGTTATGGAATACTGAAAAATGAGATATCTAGATAATGCAACCCAACTGAAGTCGAAGAATTCGCTTACGTTGTAT
The DNA here is from genome assembly GCA_000376725.2 of Ladona fulva. Lineage (NCBI taxonomy): Eukaryota > Metazoa > Arthropoda > Insecta > Odonata > Libellulidae > Ladona > Ladona fulva. Next base: position 427,523 of record KZ308464.1, on the reverse strand, counting down.
GTCAAGCTTTCTTTCCTCGGAAGTCCGAAAAAGAAAGAAGAGTCGTATTAGTAGAGTGTTTCTTTAAGTTACTTCGTGCATTGAATATCTTGTTAATCTATTTGCTCGTAAGTAATGGTGTACTTAGGGCCATACATAATAATCACAAAAATTAACTAACCATGCGGAAATACGAAAAATCCATACGGAGGAGAGGTTGCATGGATTAAATTCGCTATGTTCGGCCTTCCAGTTTAATGAATGAGTCAATATTCGAAGAAGAATGATTTATGGCAACACTTGTACAAGTCCACAAGAANCCAAAGATGTTAGTCCAAAAGTTAACTTTTATTTCAATCATTTTTACATCACTGACTCAGAGGTTATGTGTAAGAGAGACCCATTGGGCCTAACCTCGCTGTAAGGGTAAATAAATAAATAAATTAGGGTATGTTTCTTCTAATCCTCCTTCGGGGCAAAAGCGAAAAGTCATGGGCGAAAAGTGAAGATAAGAAACACGAAAAAACCTACCTGGTGATAAAGATATTTCAGTGTGTCTATAGTAGCCTACCGCCTAGATAGATCTTGATAGCAGATTCTAGCACAAAAATACCATTAGCTGCAAAAATAAAATTTTTAACGTAATGAGGTTGACATGACAAAGCAATTGCCAGAGATTAGGTCCCGATCCCATATCTTGATGAATGGAATATTTTTCATATCTCTTTGAGTATAGGAAATAGAAAAATGTATATTTATCTACTTCGATCAGTCTTTTTCGTTGGTGTGATGTAATGATAGCTACTGAAGTATGAATAATGCCGACTGATGGCATTGATTGAGGTCCATCCCTATAGAATGCTATGAGCATTGTTAATGGTAGAGTCATTGCTCTTTACTTACGTCAACCAGTCCCGCTTACAGCATTCTGCCTCGGTAAAGAAAGCAGGGGAAAACTACCTCACTCCTCATCTTATTTCATAAGCCTCACTCCCCACTGATAGCTCTCGGTAACTTATGGTGGAGAGGATTAGTTATCAACCGGTCCTCGAACTAAATGCCTTACAGACAATGAAGTTGACTTAGGGAATGAACTCTAAATCATAACATTCTGGCACAGAGAGTATAGGAAAGGAAAACTACCACATTCCTAGTATCTCTGGTCGCGCCCATTTCACGCCTGTGTAGCGTTATTTCTCAGGATGGGAGGTGCACGAGAAATCTAAGAAGAAGAACTGCTGTAGCCAAGGAAGTTCTCACGAAGGGAAAGCTAACTGAAGGCGAAGAATCCGCAGAGGGTTTCAGGAGAAGAATTAAAATAGGGATGAGATTGCCACTTGGTCCACCGACCAACTTGCAATGATTATTAAATAAATAAATAAGCGAGGGAAAAAATTACTTACAATACCGCATGTTTCACTCGGCGAAATAATAAACCAGTACACAAAACGAAACCTTTCACTGCGCTTGGTGTATCTTGTTCATTCAAATGGTTCAAAACCGATATTTTACGAAAGAAAGCTAATTTAATTGCTAACTGCACCTAAGAGGAATATTTTCCGTTTTGTTTTCCTTCGATGTAATAAAATAGATGCGAGATTAAGTACTTAAATACGAGGATTTGCTTAAAGAAGTGAAGAAATGGCCGAATTGAACGCCAAGAAAGGCCGCATGCGGCCCAGAGACAGCAGAGACAGTTCTCCTCTGGTCTAGAGGGTCTTGCAAAGGAGTGTGAAACGTGGTCCCTAAGAAAGTGGAATCCATGGAGATATGGGTGATGTGAGGACTAGTAAAGAAAGACAGGACGGAAAAATAGGGAAAGAAACAAAAAAATATCTTCGGCTCTAACGTGTCCTTTGGGCATTTCTTCAAATTAATGGTTTTCCGCGAAACCAGTTCACCTGCACCTGACCCTTTTGCTCCCTCCCACCCCTTATTCTGGTCTTAAATATGAGTGTTTCATGCTTCTTGTGCACTTTAAGACGACGCTTAAGCGTCGAAATTAGTCGTGCTTTTCTTTGGTTTTGGTGTATGTGTGGTATTTTGCAGAGTTTTTTATTTTAAACAGGATCTAGTTTCCTCAGAAAAGTGTTTCCCATTTTTTAATTTTTCTTGCCGTCATAGAATACCGCAAAGTTACTCGTCAATCACTTGAATGTATTACAGGGTAGTACTGGAAATGGTAGGAGAGGAAATGATTTTAATCAAGGAAATAAAATGGAGGCAGAAGAAACGGATGGGTCAGATATTGGAAGGGGACGTTTGAGTAATGTAAGTCACTGAAGGTAAGATGCAGCAAAAAATAAAGGGAAAGACAAGGATTCAAGCTGTTGCAGGAATTACAGAAATGGGTCAGTTCTCCACGCGATAAAAGAAAGGGGTAAACTGGAGAACCTTGGGGCACTTGCAAAGGGGTATTATACTTCTTAGGGCACAATCAAAAGATCCAAGATTTACGTATGTAACCTTTTCATAAAATATCAGAGTTGATGAAATTGATGCCTGAGACCCTAAATTTTAGAGAGTGTTTATACTCCATTATTTTGATACCTACTCATTTTGATATTTTAATTTGAAAAAAAATGACTTTTTACCTTTATCATGCATGCTTTATATACCCACATTATTCTAGACTTTAGTTTTGAACGGGTCTGACTAGTGTTGACCAGATTTATAGACAAATATGAGCTTAAAATGTAATCATTAATCGATATAAAATAAGGAAAAAGTCGGAAATGCAAAACACATTAGCGGTAATTAATATCCACCTAGATGAACAAATGCCAAGAAGGAGAAATTGCGTTGTGAAACGGCATGGCAGCATATGCGTTGGGAGGAGGACTCATCGTTGACATCCAAGACACTTAATAAGAGCCGACGAGTCAGGAATGTTAGAATGTGAGCCAAGTAACAGTAAGCCGTGCTCTCCCACACAGTTTAGCATCAATGGCAAAGAGCTTTTAGCTATTACGCATTTCGCGAAGATATGCTCTTCTCTTAATAGTCGTTTCGACGAAAGAGAGAGAGAGAGAGCTATATCGGCGCCTATATTATCGAGGGACAATAGAGGAGTCTCATTGACGTTAGTACCATCAAATTCTTTCATTCTAAGCTCCCCGTAAAACCATATATATAAAAAACCAAATGTCTATCCGTCCGTCCGTCCGTCTGTCCGTCCCCCTATTTATCTCAGAACCGGCTTGCATTAGAGATCTGAAACAAACTGCATTGTGTTTCTACGATGCTGAAACCCCCAGGTAAACTATTCTCATCTCCGTTAAGTCCCGGGTTTGAACCCAGGAGCTCATAATACGTTTCCATAAGAGATGAACGTAAATTACGTTTTCATGACTTGCAGAGGTTGTTTCTTTTACAAAATTAAATTAAAAGCAATGGTCCTACGAAACTGAGACAAGTATCACAAGAAAGGAAAATTATCATATATTGATATATATCATCATATAATGATCATATATCATACTAATGCCATTGTTGAATGTTAATTTCATGAATTATCCCATATATGTGCACGGAGAGAATCAGTTCTTATGATCTTTATAAGAAATGTACGTAAAGTAGGCTTTCATGACTTGAAAACTGTAAAATAAATATTATAACTAATGGTAAGAAATATATTGAGTTATTATGATTTTACGACGGAATTTTGTGCTTAGGAGGACCAGAGATATAAGATAATACATATATGTTTAAACTTAATTAAGCTCCTTCATGCTTGACGGGGGCGTTTACTAGTTACATAATTTATTAACTTGCATTAATTGCATAATTTCACCTAATGCTATTGCGACGAATCGCTTCACTTAGATATTCCTTTTCTGTATTTTATTTCTACGGTTTTATTCAAGTCTAGCGTAGCATACTGAGTTCAGTCAAATTCACTTTTTTGCCAAAGAGAGAGGTGGCTTCAAATTAGTGACACCCACCACTGCCGCTATCTTTATAGACATAGCCAACCCACAAAGCGATGTTGAGGAAAGGGTTGCCAGCTGTAAGAACTTTTCAGCAAGAAGAATGTCTGTCTTTTACTCCAATGTTTGTCACGAAGTGTCAGTTGCTATATAATAATAATGCGACTTTATTAAGGTAAGATTGAGACTAATAAGTCTCTTCTTATATCTAACCCTTAATTAATTCAACCGACTGACGAGTCACTTTGCGGTATTCCATAACGCTAGGAGAAATAATAAACAGGAAACTAGATCCTATTTAATATAAAAAGTGTCATCCTCGATTCTTGAGGATAGCGCTTATGCGGAGAAACTAGTCTCGCCTTTTTTGTTTTGGTTTTCGTGTGGTATTTTCCAGTGTTTTTCATATAAAATAGGACCTAATTTCCTGAGAAAAGTGGTTCCCTTTTTTATATTCCCTATCTAACCCTTAGATTGGGATATAGAGAAGTTGGGTACGAGGTATACTGGCTCCCTGAGCTGAAAGTCATTCAGGCGCCTTTTCCATATGGATATTAATAAAACCCGTTTCTATAAAATAATCATTTAATTACTCAGCCATAATTTTTGCTTAGTTAGAATAATCGGAATATTATAATTATCAAAATGATATGGATCTATTGGATATCGCTTCATTAATATCAACTAAAGTTTTGTTCATATAAAACTAAAGATTTTCAAAATCGATATATATGACAACGAAAAATAAACGGTAAGAATCGATGATTTTTAAATCCACTGAGTTTGAGTGATTGATTGAAATAAGGGTTCAAGATCGATTTAATAATTTTACTCAAATCCTTGCTTTGATTTTCCTTTCCTACCTCCGTTCGCAATTTATTATCATTGCTTGAAAATTTTGTGACAGCGACAAATCTTCTATTTTTCCTTGCTAATACTACTGCGCCTAGATTTGATGCGCGCTAACACGATGCGATTATTCATGACCGCTCCAGGCGTTCTCTTGGCTCGCCCACGACCCGGACCGGCTGGATACAGTGACAAGCTTATCAGGATGAAGATTTAACCAATGTATTTTTTAATTTCAAATCATCAGTTATTGATAAATTGTTTACAAGTACTTTTTGTTTCCAACGAAGTCACGGTAATTTACTGTACTGAAATTGAAAGTAGAGAGGAGAAAAAAAACCTTGTCGAGTGATTTAGATAGAATTATGAA
>KZ308464.1:393518-421148 GCA_000376725.2 Ladona fulva | reverse complement strand
ACAAGTATCACAAGAAAGGAAAATTATCATATATTGATATATATCATCATATAATGATCATATATCATACTAATGCCATTGTTGAATGTTAATTTCATGAATTATCCCATATATGTGCACGGAGAGAATCAGTTCTTATGATCTTTATAAGAAATGTACGTAAAGTAGGCTTTCATGACTTGAAAACTGTAAAATAAATATTATAACTAATGGTAAGAAATATATTGAGTTATTATGATTTTACGACGGAATTTTGTGCTTAGGAGGACCAGAGATATAAGATAATACATATATGTTTAAACTTAATTAAGCTCCTTCATGCTTGACGGGGGCGTTTACTAGTTACATAATTTATTAACTTGCATTAATTGCATAATTTCACCTAATGCTATTGCGACGAATCGCTTCACTTAGATATTCCTTTTCTGTATTTTATTTCTACGGTTTTATTCAAGTCTAGCGTAGCATACTGAGTTCAGTCAAATTCACTTTTTTGCCAAAGAGAGAGGTGGCTTCAAATTAGTGACACCCACCACTGCCGCTATCTTTATAGACATAGCCAACCCACAAAGCGATGTTGAGGAAAGGGTTGCCAGCTGTAAGAACTTTTCAGCAAGAAGAATGTCTGTCTTTTACTCCAATGTTTGTCACGAAGTGTCAGTTGCTATATAATAATAATGCGACTTTATTAAGGTAAGATTGAGACTAATAAGTCTCTTCTTATATCTAACCCTTAATTAATTCAACCGACTGACGAGTCACTTTGCGGTATTCCATAACGCTAGGAGAAATAATAAACAGGAAACTAGATCCTATTTAATATAAAAAGTGTCATCCTCGATTCTTGAGGATAGCGCTTATGCGGAGAAACTAGTCTCGCCTTTTTTGTTTTGGTTTTCGTGTGGTATTTTCCAGTGTTTTTCATATAAAATAGGACCTAATTTCCTGAGAAAAGTGGTTCCCTTTTTTATATTCCCTATCTAACCCTTAGATTGGGATATAGAGAAGTTGGGTACGAGGTATACTGGCTCCCTGAGCTGAAAGTCATTCAGGCGCCTTTTCCATATGGATATTAATAAAACCCGTTTCTATAAAATAATCATTTAATTACTCAGCCATAATTTTTGCTTAGTTAGAATAATCGGAATATTATAATTATCAAAATGATATGGATCTATTGGATATCGCTTCATTAATATCAACTAAAGTTTTGTTCATATAAAACTAAAGATTTTCAAAATCGATATATATGACAACGAAAAATAAACGGTAAGAATCGATGATTTTTAAATCCACTGAGTTTGAGTGATTGATTGAAATAAGGGTTCAAGATCGATTTAATAATTTTACTCAAATCCTTGCTTTGATTTTCCTTTCCTACCTCCGTTCGCAATTTATTATCATTGCTTGAAAATTTTGTGACAGCGACAAATCTTCTATTTTTCCTTGCTAATACTACTGCGCCTAGATTTGATGCGCGCTAACACGATGCGATTATTCATGACCGCTCCAGGCGTTCTCTTGGCTCGCCCACGACCCGGACCGGCTGGATACAGTGACAAGCTTATCAGGATGAAGATTTAACCAATGTATTTTTTAATTTCAAATCATCAGTTATTGATAAATTGTTTACAAGTACTTTTTGTTTCCAACGAAGTCACGGTAATTTACTGTACTGAAATTGAAAGTAGAGAGGAGAAAAAAAACCTTGTCGAGTGATTTAGATAGAATTATGAAACCGTGAGATAGTTGGAAATTAGAGATTAATGTTCGAAATGTTCAGGAGTCAACTTCTTCGAAATAATATCTATTGCTAATGATTATTCATACAGCCTCAGAGGCTAAAATTATTAATTTACTTAATTAATATTTAATAGGTGAAATTATTTTTATCCACCCTCAAAAATAATTTATCATGGATTATCCCATGTTTTGGTAGTATATGTGGAAGAGAACTGAAGAAACTCGGCTTCGACAAGAGAATAGTCGGTAGGAGCGATGAAAAAGTCCGTGAAAGACGTCGATTTGCGTTAGTTAGGCCTCACCTTGAGTATGCACGTTGTGTTTGGGATCCTTCTGATAAATAATGTATTCGAGAAATAGATAAGGTACAACAAAAGGCAATACGTTTTGTCAAGCACTGCTACTACAAACTATTACTCAGTTCTTTCAGTACGCAGGATGGGAACCTTAAGATGATAGAAGATTGTCAGTAATAAGGAATGGGACCCAGTAGAAAAGAGTCGTATTTGAGAATTGGAAAAGATAAAGCGAAAGGCGATATGTTTCGTAAAATAATGTCACGACAAATCAGAAAGAGTTACCCAGATGCTTCAGAACGCAGGATGGGAACCTCTAGTAGATAGAAAATTTAAACAGAGGCTTAATTTACTTAATAAGTGCAGAGAAAGTAAGAGTAAGAAAGTAATTTGAAGTTGCAGCCGATGTTATGCGTCCTCCCTATTGCATAGGCCGTTCTGATGCTGCGAGAAAAATCAGGGAAATAGATGCTCGAACACGAAATCGAAAATAATAATTGAAAATGTAACAACGTTTCCAGAGTATTTCCCTGTCAAAAAGTAGTTTGCAACGGGAAGAATATTTGTGAGTGTAGATGTAGGCTGTTATCTGAGAGACCTTCAAAAAAAACCTTTACAACCAGGTTTAAATAGTATCTCCAGAAAGAATCCATAATGAAGATAAAATCTGAAGACGATTTTCTCGGCTAAAAAATTTACTTATTATATGAAGAGATTTATTCACTTATGAAGGAGAAAGTGGTGGATTTGGGTGGGAAAGTGAAGGGTGTGTCGCAAGGTGGCATAATCGTCGAATTCGTTACACGGTTCACGAAGTAACAATCTTTCATCTCGCCCCTTAACATCCACGTCTTGATAAGCTTTCGCGGTGTTGATCCCTTCAGTCCTTGGGTGGGAGGAAATGTTCTCCGGAGCGTGACTTTTTTATCTTCGAGAAAAAGTTCTGGTCTGCGAGGCACGGGGAGGCATTTCTATGGAGAGTAAATGTCTCGTGAGGAAAAAAGAAAGGATTCACAAGAAAGAATTACTCGAGCGTCGCGACCCCTTTCTCTCTATACTTAAAGTCGCCACTATCCAACTTTCCATCGCAGACTCGTCGAAAAAACATAGGCCATTCCCTCCAATTCATGCGTCGATTATTAAGTACGTACATTACGTCTTTATACTTAGAATTCAGGATCTAACCGGAACCTGATCGAAACCTGAAACCAAAAATACAGTCATACCTGCCGAAGTGAAAATCGAAGCCGTGTCGAAAATTTGAAATCCATGAACGAAAACCGGTAACCGATATTTACTGATTTCTGACCTCGGTGGCGTTGTAGTTAGTGTACTAACATTATAACATTAGGGTCCCGGGTTCAAATCCTGGTCAGTATATGATTGCGTGTTTGTAAAGCGTATATTGTAAAAATGGTAAACCTTAACTCAAATACGCCCGATTAACAAAGACGAAATTATTACTACTATATTTATTCCGTTCCGTGATACAATACTCATCCTTATTAACCACAACAGCTTTACATAAGTAATCATGAAAATTGGAGACTTGTAAATCACTAATCACAATCAACTATTTAATACTCAATTTATGATGCTGACAGACCTCATAAAATGATTATTTATTTAACATCATTAGTTTTATTTTACCATTAATCAACATCATTTAAGGTAAAGTTTTTAATATGCTACATAAAAAGTTACATATATTCAAAATAACTACAATGTTACATGTTAGGAACAAAAAAACTGTTTGAACCAATTCGACAGTGACCATCCGATCTAAACCGGTACCAAACTGAAATTTGACGTATTCATTGAATCGGAGAAAAAACCGGATTCCTGGTTAATGGAACCGGAAAAATTCTTCCACTCCCTCATTCGAATGAATTTCAAAGAAAGGAGGAGATTTATTTCTTCGGTGGTCCTGCGCTTATCTTGTCCATTATAATAAATAATAAAAAATGTTTTTATTTTCATTAAAGCGAACCAAAACTTTGCTTGCATGCGTTGACAAATATTGAGAGAGTTCATTTGCGGAAGACGTCATCTGTATCATTCGTCCATTCGTTCTTCTTCGAATATCCTACAATGAACGTAAAGTGCGAGGGGCAGGCCTAAAAAGACATCACACTGAAACTTCATTTGACGCAAATTATTCACGATTTTCTTCTTAGAGTGTTCATTAGGATTACTGCGGCAAACGAAATCTCAGACTAATTTTTTGCATCTTTCAGCCAATCACTCCATCCATATACAATCTCTAACCATGGCAAACTCATCAAAATATTTTCCGTATCAATCCTCCCCTAAATCTTTTTTTCAGACCCTAGGCTGATACTAGTTACATAATTTATTAACTTGCATTAATTGCATAATTTCACCTAATGCTATTGCGACGAATCGCTTCACTTAGATATTCCTTTTCTGTATTTTATTTCTACGGTTTTATTCAAGTCTAGCGTAGCATACTGAGTTCAGTCAAATTCACTTTTTTGCCAAAGAGAGAGGTGGCTTCAAATTAGTGACACCCACCACTGCCGCTATCTTTATAGACATAGCCAACCCACAAAGCGATGTTGAGGAAAGGGTTGCCAGCTGTAAGAACTTTTCAGCAAGAAGAATGTCTGTCTTTTACTCCAATGTTTGTCACGAAGTGTCAGTTGCTATATAATAATAATGCGACTTTATTAAGGTAAGATTGAGACTAATAAGTCTCTTCTTATATCTAACCCTTAATTAATTCAACCGACTGACGAGTCACTTTGCGGTATTCCATAACGCTAGGAGAAATAATAAACAGGAAACTAGATCCTATTTAATATAAAAAGTGTCATCCTCGATTCTTGAGGATAGCGCTTATGCGGAGAAACTAGTCTCGCCTTTTTTGTTTTGGTTTTCGTGTGGTATTTTCCAGTGTTTTTCATATAAAATAGGACCTAATTTCCTGAGAAAAGTGGTTCCCTTTTTTATATTCCCTATCTAACCCTTAGATTGGGATATAGAGAAGTTGGGTACGAGGTATACTGGCTCCCTGAGCTGAAAGTCATTCAGGCGCCTTTTCCATATGGATATTAATAAAACCCGTTTCTATAAAATAATCATTTAATTACTCAGCCATAATTTTTGCTTAGTTAGAATAATCGGAATATTATAATTATCAAAATGATATGGATCTATTGGATATCGCTTCATTAATATCAACTAAAGTTTTGTTCATATAAAACTAAAGATTTTCAAAATCGATATATATGACAACGAAAAATAAACGGTAAGAATCGATGATTTTTAAATCCACTGAGTTTGAGTGATTGATTGAAATAAGGGTTCAAGATCGATTTAATAATTTTACTCAAATCCTTGCTTTGATTTTCCTTTCCTACCTCCGTTCGCAATTTATTATCATTGCTTGAAAATTTTGTGACAGCGACAAATCTTCTATTTTTCCTTGCTAATACTACTGCGCCTAGATTTGATGCGCGCTAACACGATGCGATTATTCATGACCGCTCCAGGCGTTCTCTTGGCTCGCCCACGACCCGGACCGGCTGGATACAGTGACAAGCTTATCAGGATGAAGATTTAACCAATGTATTTTTTAATTTCAAATCATCAGTTATTGATAAATTGTTTACAAGTACTTTTTGTTTCCAACGAAGTCACGGTAATTTACTGTACTGAAATTGAAAGTAGAGAGGNCCATTAATTTTATCAATATTTTGCTCGGATTTCTCTCTTCGTTTGATCTTCCAAAAACCTTATTAGTTACTGGGTTCATCTATTTTATTTACCACTACGCAATGTCTCAATTGCTCCAGATAGTTGCTATTCCCCATCAGAACTATTACTTTGCCTGATGAGAAAAGGAAAATCGAGAATGGCGAACTTTTCCAAGTTGGCAAAATATGTGAAAAAATTAGAAGGAAAGCTTTTCTTCAAACCAACCGGTTAGTATCCCGAGAAGACTTCCTTTAGCAAAGCTTTTCTTCATTCTAGATTAGTATTTCGCTACGTATTTTACCTCGAGAGACTTAACATTAGAGTCTTAACGGGATTTATTTTATGTATGCAAATTATTTGGTGGAATTTGCATATCTATAGAGCAGTAAATCTGGATTCAGAGGAAGCGAGTGAACGTTTGACTACAGCCATTGGTGGATCAAAGGCCGTAACCTCGACCCCCTCATTGGTGACTTCGAATAGTAAGCAATAAGCCCCTGTCATTCCTGGGGGAGAACCAGCCAAGAGCTGATAGCGAAGTGCTTCAATGATCATTATATCTATATGCCGTTTATAATTTTTCAGTTCAGTTCCGGATTTGCCCGGCTACGTCAAACTGGCGTTTTCTATCAGACCATTAATATTCTTAATTCCTCCAAAAATTATTTAAGTGTAGCTTTTTATACTGCGTTAGATTGGATACATTTTTACTGCAAAACTTGAGGTATTAAATAAATAACTATCTAAGCATTAAATCAGAGAAAGCTAAGTGTAAAGCTTTCGTACTAAGTAGTAAGTAGGGAGCCGCGGTTTAGTGCAGCTATCTCCATTTACATTTTTGTGAAATCATATAGTACTGAAATGAAAATTATGGCGAAATAAGAGGCCGATTTCGATTTGGGTTAAAAAAAATTTTCATTACTCGGTTCGGATTTGGTTAAACCCTGCAAATTTAGGTTATTTTTCAGATTTGGATCGATGCTCGGGCTATCTCTCCATCGCTAGGAAAGCAATCCGTCGGATCTTGTGGCACTCCGACCATCCTTCACATCATCAGCTCTTCGCCGCACGGGAGAATGTCCACATTAACACTCTGCAATGACGTTGGGCAGGGCAGCGAAAAGGAGGTTGCACCAACATGGCACCGTCGTCGAAAGTTCTCGAACTTACTGACGCATTTCCAGTAAAACTATAATCTCCTTTAACAAACCGAGCCGGTCTACTCTGCAACCTTCATAACACTGAAATTAAATCCGTCGGATGGGCTTCCACTGAGCTCAACTTCATTCAAGTTGTGGAAAGGTAAAAATTTAACAACGACACTGGTTATAATCCGAGATTATCGCTACATTCTCTCACAACACTGACGACTGTTTTGGTTTCATTAAGAGCGACGCGTTTCAAGGACAAACATTTATAACTCACATCCGATGATTACGACGATACGTCAGCAAATTAGTTGTAATACGAAGTTTTATTCGAAGGAGATCCTTTTTCTACGCCTAGAATTCGATTAACTGATACAAATCCGGCGAACGAATTTTTAGGTGAATGCACGGTTATGGATGACGGCTCCTTCTACCGTATCTTGTTGAATGTTACCTTATCTATTTGTCTTTTGGTAGCGGATTTGAGAAAATTTAGTCTTTCCTTTACCTTTATTCAGGTCCCATTGACGGCTGTGATTTGATTCGTAAATTTTTCACGCATCGTGGATTTGATGGATTTCAAATTGAAAATCAGAATCAGTTCTTAAACAAAGCAATCGGCTCATACCAATGATTAAATCCGCGATTTGGCCAACCCTGCGTCATAGTGACCTATTAAACAATTAAACCAATTAATTTTGATGAATTATTAATCCTGAAAGTACAACAAAGTACATTATCTAAGGCTCGTATAGGCAATATATGGGCTTACGCCCACAGGTGGTGAAACCTTGAACGTCCCTTACCTATATGAATACATGAATACTCAAGTGAAAGATGGGTTGTCTAATTTAAGGGGTCCTTGCAAGTCCGTATGGTGGATAAAGTTCTTTATGCGATCTTTGGCCGAAAAGGTTGGACAACACTGATTTATACAAAAGCTGACTTTAAATGCGTGGCCTTCCTGAGGTAACTATCGCTGCCTTAATCATTATTTTGTCCCCTTACAACTCAGCTTCGACCATATTTGTGTGCATTACACTTTCAAGACGAATCCTTTCCTCTCTTTAACTGTGAACTCTTTCTTTTCGGAAGGGCATACTATCTTGGCGTCCATTACGTAATAATGACGTAAAGCTTCCTTTTCGTTTGACTGTTTGACACTATTATATTGTTTTTCTTTAGCGAGACATAACTGAAGCATGCCTAAAATACATCACAAATTAAGATTTTCTTTCGCATCTCGTTATTGTATTTCATTAAAAGTAATATATTTGTTTTATTTTGACAGTCATATTTTCAGTTATTCTGTTAGATTCGAAATAATTTTCCCAAATAGAAAAAAAGATGTCCCACTAAACAGTAATCCTTAAAAAGTTACCTTACTTAACCGTCTACCGATGGTGTTAGTGACTTCGACCACATAACTTACAGGATGCACTGTCCACTGCCTGGTTCCTGACACCATTGTTCACGTAACCAGTTGGAATTTCTTAAACAGGATTATCTCTACCTGGGTAGCTTTAACTTTCTACGTAGTTTCTTACATTTGTATTTTATTCTTCTGTATTTGGCAACAGTTTTACAGAAATTAGTACGTCGCGCAGGTTTGCTGTAAGTTGTGATCGTAAATAAGTGTCTAACTTTTTTGGGCCAATTTGGAAATTTTAAATCTCATTAATAAACGGGAAACGCCAAGCTAATTATTAATTCCTAAGGTGTTGTAAGGCAGAAATTTAAAGTTAATTCAGCCTCAAATCGTTAGTACTTTCGATACTAAAATATTTTAAAATTATTTTAAGAAGTATGAATTCCTGACATGTCTATATTTGTCATGATTTTTAATACTCGTATATAATTCTTCTCGTAGTTACTTTTAAGTTTTAAAAGGTTCTTCGTACCCAGATAGAGTGTACCTTGCCTAACACTCAGGGAGAGTCATGTGGGGTGGCTGATTTCTCCGCTATAAACCACTTAATAGTACATAAGAATTTGTTAAAAGATCCAAAAAGCCGTGTCAAAGAAACCGCAAGGTAAATTCTAACCAGAGGGAGTTCTCCGTAGTCGCGCTTTGCAAGTATTGTTCTCTGCAAAGTGCGACCACGGAGAATCCTAATCCCTCTGGTTGGAATTTCCTAAAGTTTAGTTTGCTTGCATATATGTCACAGCCGTGTTCCTTTTCTTTATAGACACATTATAGTGACCAAGACGTATATATGATCCGCGCCTTCTACGCCGTGTGATTCAACCATAGTTCCTCTTCTATTATTGTTTTAAAATTTGTCCTCGAAGTATAGGAAACCACGCAACATATAGCATAACCGAATATTCATGGAGATTACCTAATGTTACTTGTGATGTTTTTAATCCTACATTCATCCAATTTTTCTATATTTTTCCTTGCTGTTTATTGATGAGCGTAAGGATGGCAAACCTTTCATCACCTTACCAAATATTCGACCGGGCAACCTTATTTCAAACGTAAATGACGGAAAATTAGTAGTAGTAGTTAGTTAAAAGTGCCTCGACAGCTGAGTTCATTTCGAGCGTAGGCCCTAACCAGGAATCTAACCCGGGACCGCTCTCACCGAAGTCGAACGCGTTGCCCACTTGGCTATCCGGGACCCCCTAATTTACGCTCGAGCTTGCTTTCTTAATTTACCCATCTTACAAGGGGAGTACCACCTCTGTGGGAAATAGACTTGCGCGAAACTTTCAGGGCATGTTCCTTGCTCAAAAATAATAGACAAGTTTCCGACCGTTGATACAACTAATCATTTTTTAACGCAAAATTAGCAAGTTGAAATCGGAGTTTAGCAACCACGCCATACACAATCATCACCTTGAAGACAGCAAAACTTTCCTTGTAGAAAAAGAATTTCTCCCATTTTTACGAATAATTTATTTTTTTGCAATTAAATTTTATCTCCCTACCCTCCAAATATTATTTACCTTATCCGTCAAATAAGAATTCTAATCCCATATGCAGCAATATAATACATGCTGCAGATCCGACCTAACATATATTTGAATAAATGTTGACGGGAAAAGGTAAATAATGTTTTGAGGATAGGAAGATGAAATTTAATTACGAAAAAGTGAGTTATTTGTAAAAAAAATGGGAGAAATTACTTTCCTACAAGGTGAGTTTCCCGAGCTTAATGGCGATGCGCGTGTATGGCGTGGTTGCGATTTTCCGTTGCTAATTTTGCGTTAAGAATGCCTAGTTGTGTCAACAGTCTGACACGTGTCTATTATTTTTAAGCAAGGAACATGCCCTGAAATTCTCGCGCGAATCCGTTTCCCACAGAGGTGGTACTCCCCATATGTATCCAAGAACGCGATTCGTCAGAATCCGACGAGTTTTGTTTGGGTGCCATATTACCATTGTTACTCAAAAGTCAGGGAAAATTATTAAGTCCACCCTATTCCCTGCCTTGGCGACACTTGCGAGACTTCCTCGATGGTTCGCGCACCTGCGGCGGGAAAATATTTCGAGCCTACTTGGATCCTCTGTGTGTGTTTGGGAACTCAACTGAAGGACTCTCGGCAAACACCTGAAGTAGTAATGAGGGTGTGATCAAAGCAGTTTAACCCGGCATACATCAACATCTTCTCGAGCGTTTTCTTATTATAGTTCCCGATGCGTAGATCAGATACTCTTCTGAGGAGTGAACACTTGGCTAAGGGAAGTGCGCAATAAATCGTCCTCAATTGGACATGTTGGCAGTGAGAATGAGCGTAGCATTCGAGAAACAGGGCGAAGAAAGAGGGTTCGAGTGGCAGTCGGTGTAAAGCTAGAGTTCGAAAGGAGGAAGTGCTGAGATTCGGAAGGAGACAAATGCAACGACGTGATGCATGACAGGGCCCAATGCGTGGCAGTGCAGTTGTCTAATAACAGAAGAAATGAATCTCCCAGCAGCACCCCTATAACTCAACTCCTGCCCGAACAGCGAGGCGCTATTTCTTCATTTTCTTTCCTTTGCTGCTCGAAACCATTAATAAACTAATTACGAGGCGAAACACTCGGAATTTTGCAGGTGTGAGATAAAAATTTTTTGGTAACATTTATTTTGGTCGCCAAAATTCAGTCTCCTTCCTGAGGGGAGTAATACTATCAGAGCCAGCGCGAAGATCGAAGCCCGCATTGGAAACAAACATAATTAAACAATAAAAACACCAGTGTTGTTGCATTAAATAGGGAAAAACTTTATATAATTATCCACCAAACTGTTGAGATTAGAATATGAGTTATATTGTATTTCTATTATACAGGTCCTTACATATCTTTATTTAATTCATTATATCTATTACGTACTTTGTAGTTTCAATGTTTCAAAGCTCTCGATTTAGGTATGGGGTACCTCAAATGTACGAGTATACAGTTCGGTGGCACTTGGTCCATGGACAATGGGTCAAAAGGACTTTGCCGTAGGACTGTTTCGTCGCAGAGACAACTCATCGAAAGACCGCGCATCAAAGAGACTATTGGACGAAAGACTGCTAGTCTACGAGTCAACTCTTCGACGGAAGGAAATATTATTATTTATTGGAAACTTATCGAAGAGTTGTTAATCGTTATGATGTAATAAATTGATTGTCATTACTCATAATAGCTGTATCAGCAAATTTTACAAATGCTATTACGAATTCTTTGACGAATCGGGTAGAATTTTATGACGATTCATAAAAGGTAGTTGATTATCGTGTAGTTGTATTTTTCGATGAGGATGAATACGTAGTTTTGTTTTTCTTTGCGATACAACTAAATAAAAACTTGTGATTCGTTAAGAAAATTGTTATTTTTGGTGCACACATATATGTATACAAAGTATGTACATTCTATTTCTTCGTCTAACATATAAATTCGTTGCATTTTCTAAATAAAACTTTTCCTTTACTATAATGATAAAAAAGTACAGTATACCTTCTCCCTAATTCTTCACGCTATACAAAGGTTTCACAAATCAATAACCCATTTTTTAGCTTGGAAAAACTTCCGATCCGATATTTTTTACCAGAGCTATTAAATGCCGCCGTCGTATGAACGCTCTATACGAATATCTTTCCTATTTCATACATGAATTTTTAAATATTTTTTTACTTATTGGAAAATGTACTCAGGTGTCCATCTTTTAAGTTTACCTTCCTCTCGTTGCATATTGGAAATCTTTCAGTGCATGAAAGCCTCCTTCCGGAATGTTGGAATCTCCATGCAGAAGCTCCGGGAAACAATGCCATAACCCGTTTCTCTTACTAAACAACCTTGTAATATTGGTATATTCTTAAGCCAATTACGATTCTAAGAAATCTTTTGACTGGGGAATGCACGTCACCCGCTGCATTCCATCTTTTCCAGAACTTGCTCGTTGCAAACGCCTTCCCGTATTCATAACAATATGCAAGAAGGTTGGTAGTCATTACTTTTACCGTCCACTTATTGACGGTGTTTCAAGAAAAATTAATATTAATTCATTAACATGAAAATTGAATGAATCAACTATTGTTGTATTAAATAATGACCATCTTTAAAAAAACCTTTCAAACGTGCCAGGGACGATAATATCCGTTCGCATTGTTTATATGGGCATTAATTTATGTGCATTTTTCACAATGCGGGCTTCTATAAATGTACAGGTTTGTCGTAACCATTATCTTAACGAATCAAAAGTTATTATTTAGTTATAACAAAACCATGTTTTCGACCATAAAATAAAATACAAATACTCGATAATTAACTGCCTTTTACGTAGCGTAATATAAGTCTACCTGATTCATAAAAGATTTCGTAAAAGCATTTGTAAAAACATTCGTAAAATCGGCTAATACCACTATTATGAGTAACGATGATGAATATCTAATTAATTACATAATAATAATTGATGACTCATCGAAAATTTTAGTATAGTAAATAATATTTCCTTATGTGGACGAGTTTACTCGTAGACCAGTCTTTCATCCCGTATTCTCTTCGAGATGTCTTTCGATTAGTTGTCACAACTACGAACAATGTTGCAACGGGTAGTCCTTTCGACCAATTGCCCTTCGACCAACTGCTCCTCAACCCGAATATACAGGTACGTATGTACCACACAATAGAGCAGTGCTCACCGACCAGTGCGCTATAACTACACTCTTAGTGTGCCGCATAACTACTCTCTTAGTGTTCCGCATAACTATCGTGTGTGATACATTTGATTAATTTCGCATTTAATATGCATAATATTTTGCGATATTATTTTCCGTTGAAAAGGAATTAGTCATTGTAATAGTAAGATGAGTATACATATTACAACAGTATTATCATAAACAATTCCTTTTTACTGTAGTACACTTGGTTTGCCTAGTCCATTTGAATTTTGAACAGTTTTAATGACGTTAGGTTAAGAGCAGCGTGGAAATATGAGCTAAAGTATTTTTATTGTGATGGAAGAAATGATGTATGAAAGTACTGATATAGAGGTAGTGTTAGTACTGCTAAAAGTGCTTCGACAGCTGAGGTCATTTCGGACACTTAGGCTCTCACCAGGATTCTAACCCGGGATCCCTTTCTTCGTAGCAAACGCGCTACCCACCTGGTTATCCGGAAGCCCCTGCATATTATTCGCTGCTGGGGAACCGAAATTTTGCGATACAGACTGGGTAGTTAAACGAGTACTAGGAATCGGCAACTGACGCAAAATAGAATTTACGAAGACGGAGGTCTCAGCTGACGAGTGGAAAAACGATGGTTGGAATAATCTTCGTTATCCGAAGCATGGGTGCATTAAAATTCGAAGGAGCCATCTCAAAAACAATCCCGTAGAAAAACTCCCGATGGAGGTCCGATGAATGGAAATCGACGCGAGGGAGCGATGGAGATCCGAGGGAAGAGCTCCGTGGAAAACAAAACAGAGGCGGGAGGAGGCGGAGAGGGTTGCGAACGACAAGTGGGCGGAAGTGGCGGACGCCGATGGGGACAGTGAT
The DNA here is from genome assembly GCA_000376725.2 of Ladona fulva. NCBI lineage: Eukaryota > Metazoa > Arthropoda > Insecta > Odonata > Libellulidae > Ladona > Ladona fulva. The sequence goes on along the minus strand of KZ308464.1, from coordinate 407,275 downwards.
TTGCGCTGAAACAGCCACTTGCCTATTTGCGCACGCGTGCGGCCCACCTGAGTGGGCGACGATCGGACGTTGACTCAAAAGCGAAGCCCTTGGGCGCGATCCAAATATTATAGACTGATGAATAACAGTGATACGCACTTCCCTCGTTACGGATACCGCCGAGTGCGAAGCTATCGTGGAGATGCTAAGAGCTCTTTGCTGCTTCATGTGGGAGGAAATGTGAAGTGGGTACCGATTTGCATGATTGGCGATACGTGAAATCGGGATGAGCGAAAAGGATGGTTATAGTCGCTAAAATCCAGGCGGAAATGGAAATTAAAACGAAAATGTGCAATCGCGCCTTTCGTTCCGCCAACTTGTTCCTTTTGAGCTGCTGTTCGCGATATGTTGGGGGTGGTGGAGTGATCAGAGTGCTAGAACTCCAAGATCTCGGGTTCGAGTCCCAGTTGATCGGATGTTTCTGATTAGGGAGTAGTTTCGCATGGTTGTCCGTTGTTAAATTTTACGTCTACTACAACAATATTCCATGAAATGGATGTTTGTGAAGGAATATTAAAATAAATGCTAAACGAGGTTAGGTGGAAGAGAGGCCATTTTGAGCTAAGACCGCCGTAAGAGTAAATAATAATTACTTTAAATTGACAAGGAAAAGGGTTTTAGATACTTGGCACGATAAGGCGTGCAGCTAGGAAAAATCCCAAGGAGAAACGGAGATGTAAAAAGCGGCTCCCAAACGGTATGGAGAAATGTTCTGGTGGAGTACCTCAATGGATAGAGCAACCGACCGGCAATTGGGAGACCCGAATTCGGGTCCCGGTTTCGTCAGACTTTTTCATGTCCATTTCTCCCCTGGAAACTTTAAATTGATCGTACTCGTGCTAGATTCTAATTTCCCTCGTTCTTACGTGCTCTGAAAACACCTCGATCTTCAATTAACTTCTCGCAAGCTCATGGAGACCACCCTTCCAATGAAACAGAAGAATAGATAGTTAAAGAAAGGAAAACAAACTCCGCATTCTAAAGAACTTTTCCTTCCATTTAGACGAATGTATTTGATTGAAACTACTGGTTATTTCCAGCCTTTCTCTAGAAACCACTAACTCCCTCACGTAGCTGAAGATACACTTTACTGCTCTACTACAACATACTACTTCACAAACTACCATACTACGGACTAAACAAGCATTGAAGTGAAATTTTCCCTAATAAAATCGATCGGAAGCATCTATCTGACGATGAGAGTATAAAAATCTATTCTTAGATATTGCAACGACACGCATTTATTATCACGTAGAGAAATCGCATAACTTCTACTCATACATAACTCTATGAATCCATATGGCTAATAAAATATTAAAAATATACAACTAATACGACGAAATAGATATTTAAGGGGATCTCGGTTGACCAAGTGGGTAACGCGTTCACTTTTGATGAAAACGGTCCAGGGTTCGATTTTCGGGTGCCCACGAAAAGACCTCAGCTGTCGAACCTGTCGAAAAAAATTCTACTGCTAATAGATATTTACATAAAATGAAATATTTACAAGAAGTAACTATTTCAAATTTTTCTCTGCTGTTATTAACGGTAAACAAAGCAAAGAATACCTCTCCGGTAAACCTTCAAACGGATTAATCGCTTATCTCAATTTTCCACGAAATACCATGTGAGGACAAATAACGACGAAAGCTCATCGTAGCAGTTGCTCACCAGTTGCATAGCGGTTTTGTTTCAGAACATATTACACACGGGTACAACCCTAATCATTCGGCGATGATCGGATCAATGACCAATGAATGGATGAAATCGGACTGTGTTGAGCATCGTCAAGGATTGGGTTTTTTCTCCTTCGAAAGAGTGGCGTTGCGCTTTCTTCCCACATAAAATCCTCAAATCTTCGTCTCTTCTCGAAATATTTGCTGAAAACTTAATATAAACGGGATTGTATGAGAAAATGCACTGATGTGTCTAAAACAGAAGATGCATACAACGACAGGAGTGTATGGAGGAACATTTGGAATAAACGAGAATATCCCTAACAATATATCGTGAGTGATTTTAATCAAAATAATTATGATAAAAAATGGCTTTACTTCAGGGCGAGATTGAAATTAGTTAGTCTCTTCTTACATCTGACCCTAGATTTCAAGATGTAACAAGACACAGAGATGAAAATAGAGGAAAAACGCATAATGCAAATCGCACGCCATACTGTTATCATTAAATAGGAAAATATCTTAAATAGTAGAGGACCTTGGAATTTAAGAACAGCAAAGAAGCCTACGAAGCGAAGTTTCGTAATTCACATGACTATATTTGATTGCAATCTAGAAATCGTCGAAAGACAATCGCATGCAGTATAAAATAGGCAAAGATGCGAATAGGAAGAGGCAAAGAGCTCAAAATCATTAGAGGCACATAAACAAACGATGGCTTGAAACAATTAAACGTAGCTTAATTAAGTACCAATTTCCTCCTCTTAGGACTCAGTATTTCCTTATCATTGACTTATACTGACCTGTTTCATAACGTAATTATTTACATTCCATAGAGTTCTTTTTCCGTTTATAATTTTAAATATTTATTTCTATTTTTTTTCTGAGAAATAATGTATCTATACCTTTTTTGTTAGTATTTCAGATGTAATTTAACGTGCCTTTTCCTTAAAACTTAGTTAAATATCAATGTGTTTTGCAAGTTTTTCCACATCCTCCTTCTTGTGGGTGTTTCGCTGCTGTGTTATTTTTTCTTAAGTGCAACCGTATGCATTTAAACCCTTAACTTGTTCTCTTCTGCGTATTCTTTTCAAGCAATCTCTTTTCAATTTCAAATGACGAAGGGTGAGATGTATGAAGAGACTTGGTAGACTAAACCTCGCCCTTGAGAATAGTTGTGTACTGAGTAATCGTAGAGTAATTTGGAAAATTTTACTTTACACGCTATCAGTATCATTTTAATATAATCATTACAAGCGATTTTCGATCGAATAATTAAAAATACGTAACATATGGACGATGAAGTCTTTATATAAATGTATTCGGTCCACTTATGGTAATATCATACAACCCACTTATGGTAATCACACGCTGAAGATAAATTCAGCATGAATTCTGTCTATAAAGTCGTCAGCCCGAAGCCTAGTTGGATCCTCGATAAATAGCTGTCAAAGTCTTTGAAGGGAATTAATCATACTAGACGAGATAGGTAGTGAAGTAGTTTCCCGTTGCTTCCCTCAGTTCCGTAAGGATTACAGAAAACTATACAAATGATACGTTATTTTGCAGGCACATAAAAACGCATAAATAGATATAATGAACATGGGATCCAGCGGATTAAACGTGTACCCTCGAACTCGCGAAAGTGCAGACAAGTCGTTTTAGGGTCTCATTCTTTCCGGGAACGATACGCGATTATAATTGACTAAATAGGTAACTGGAACGCTTGGTGTGTACACCCATGCCAAACGCCGAAAAGCGACTTGCGGCGTATTTATGTAAATGTATAGGTGATTACATCAGCTTTATAAATTGATTTATTTATTCGCAAAGGCGCAAAGTCACCCTTACCCGTTTTCCTGTGATTTATTTATTCTTCACCGAAATCCAATAAACAATTCTATATATATACAAATACACTTTCCACTGTCCCATATTGGTGAATTTGAAAAACATTATTCCTTTTTTGAAATATTTTCCAATCTCGTATATGCATAGGTGACAATCACGTTATTCTCCCGAGGAGCAAACAAGCCAATTTATGTTTGCAAAATATCTCCATTCCACCGGCTCTAAGAGCATCTTCTGTTTCGCACACATGCACGCATCACTTCACTCGCGTTCTTTTCTCTCTCTCACTTCCATTAGCGCAGGCGCAATTGCCGCGATACACTTGCGTTTGGAGCCATCCGAACCAAATTTACCTACGCTGATCAGTAACGCAATTTTTCCGCGAGCAGGGAATACTGTGATTGCACATGCATGACCGTGACCTTACAGCCTCTATTTTCATTCACAGACAAACCGGCAAATGAAATCGCCTCTGCCCTTATATATACATAGCAAACGGCTATGAAGTCGGTGAAGAATTTGGTTCTGAGGTTGAAAGAGCGACTACTTCGTTAATTGAGCTCGGGTGACGAAGTTTTTACCAGCAGCATTTGCCTCCACAAAACATTCACGTTCTGTAGATATACCCTGTATTTTAATCGTAATAAGCCATCTAAAATCATTCGTATAATTGCTGCATTGCGCTCACATTTACTATCAGTCGAATCTTCAATAATTTTATATTTGAATTTCTAACCAATATATATTTTCTCTGTTCAGTTGTCACTTTAGGATAGACAATCCTATGAAACTTGCTGACAAAAATTAGCCGCAAGGAAATGGGAAAAGGGTCGTCAGTTGGATAACTCTGGTATGGTCAAAACGTCCATCACAAATGTGTCTATAAAAAAATTTTAGTATTTTTGCAATAGCTGAACTCTATGAGAATCTTATGAGTTAACCCTTAACCAACCAATATATTTTACTTAGTGTATAAATAAACTTAAACTACGATCGTGCCCTAGGTGTAATTTAATTTACATAAAACACTAGAGCGTAAAAGGTTAGTGATCGTAAATACGACAATGATATTATTTTTTTAAATTTCTTACCACCATCCTTTGTTTCTCTGAGCAAATAGAAACATATATACACAGCTAAAGACTCCTGATAGCCAAGTAGGCAGCGCGTTCGCCTTCAGTGAAAGTGGTCCCGAATTTGATTCCCGGCGGAGGCCAACATTTATCGGAATTCCCAAACATCGTAATGAGTACGGGTAACCACCAGAGTTAAGAGGAAGCCTTTCCGGTCTATAAAAGCCAATTTGGCGGCGTGATGCGCTGAACCCGTCGTGATGTCCTCAAAGGGATGCTGCACAATGGACTTCCATACGGCTGAAGAGTATTGTCACACATTACAAAAGAAATTCTACAAAACATTTCTCAATACAAAATATAAGATTTTCAGTGTTTGTTAAAAATCAATGAGAAACGCGAGAAATGCTGAGGGAAGAATGCGCAATGGTTGAGATAACTCCAAGGAGAATAAATGGTTGAATACCTCCTGCTCTGCAGAAAAGGTCATAATCATAGATGAAATCTAATTAAAACTAAACTGCGACATTTGAATGGTAATTCCTCGGTGAAACCCGGGTTGTTGAGAAGCGAAGAATGGGGTGAATTGTGCTAAACAACATCTACCTAAATCCATTCACGAAGCCTGCAGGAGACAGGGATACTGCTGTACTGGGATGTTTACGTGTAAGATTTAAAGATATAACAAAATTGATCTATGAATTGAGATAAATTTAACATTGAGTGTTGTGAAGGACACTTGTAATGATATCTCTGCATATTTTGAATGTACAATACTGAATGTTTGCCTCAATTGTATTTATACATATAAAGACCTTGGTACCAGGCTTTCGGCCTATCAGTAAGGATTTCAAAAGCAATAATAATAATAATTTAATTTAAATACCTTTCAGCTCCTGGCTGGGAGATCATTCACCCGAAGACTATTACTCAAACCTTTAGCTTCCGCATATAGTCCACATACAAAATGAAACTTTGAAGATCTAGAAATTTGAACATCTATTCCTTGATTTTTCGCTGGATGTATTTAAAAATGAATATGAGATAATTTATCCTAAACTATGATCTGCTTTCTTCCAATGATTCCTATCCTATTTAAAAGCTCTTTTGTTGTCACTTATTAATCAATCCTCCGGAAAACGTACGGATTTACATTGGAACATTCCTAATATACGAATTAAACGGTGTCTGCAGAGTCCAATATACTGCATACTAGCACTAGATGAGGTCCAACTTATAATTTTTATTAATGTCACGATCCAAAAATATGGGCACGTTCCAGACATCATTCATCCAAAAGTGATTGGTGATAAATTTGCCAATCAGCGGGATTTAGCGAATCTGTATTACAGAGAGACCGTGAATTATCAAAAAGCTGAACGACTTGGGAAATAATACAGTATTACAAAACAACAAAGCTACGCCGGTTTAGGAGAAAGATTATTCCCAGGTAGAATATACTCCATCCGAAAAGGAAGACCGCCTTAATAAGATACAAGCCACCCACATACAGTACAGTCACCTTGGGAAAGGTTCACTTTCCTTTTATATGGGTTGTTTATTTACAAACGTATTAATTGTCCATTTCAACAGAACGACTAAAATTCTCGAAAGGACGTTTGGTGAGCTGTTTCCGATTTTGCAACGATAAATTCACTCCTTAAATCGTAGGGGACGACGCATTTTAGAGTCCTAGTCTGAACGAACCTTACAGTTTCCTTTTTATTGAATGAACAGCAAGTAGTCCTGTCAGTCACCAAACCGACGCAACCCATCCTTAACATAACTTTACACAGACAGCGTTCCCAGTATATCTGAGATACCAAAACACGAATAAAAAGGATACAACAGTACTTCTATGGGATATTTTATTCGAGCAACCGGTTTCGGCGATTGATTGCCATCATCGGATCGCCGCAACCGGTCGTTCGAATAAAATATCCGTAGAAGAAGTACTTTATCCGTTTTATTTGTTTGATGATGGACATCTACAACATCAAGGCCTCATCGGTTGAATTTCTATTTGAGATACCCAAAAATCCATGGCAAATAAATATACGGAATCCGCATTCTCATCTCGGGTATACGCATCGTGTTCCTGTAATAGCATTTCAGACCTCAAGAAAAGGAAAGCAAGAGGCTGAAAAGGGATAGATAGATTAGGTCCATATGGGCCTCTCTCGTGTGGGATGAGATGAACGCTGACGTAACTATGCTTGCATAAAGTACGGGCTATTAGTATTGTTTCAACTACACCTTTTAAATCGATATTATTTACACCAACAGCCGAAGTTTGAAAATTAGAGAAAATGTGGGTATTGTTTCCGGCCTGGAATGAAAGCAGTGTGAATAACTCTAGAACAGGTCTTTAACCAGGGGTTCTATAACCATCATTGTAAGAGTAAGGAAATAAGTATTATTTGGAGCTGTACGAGCGTTTCAAAAGTAGTTTTTTCATTAATATTTCCGGCCGATTGCAAGTGTCTGTCAGCCACATCTTCGAATTTCCACACTAGTCTGTTATTGTATAGGGTAAACTTAAAAATTGTCTTTTATTTTAGTGCATAGAATGCAAGGGGCTGAAAGTCAAGCGGTGCGGAAATCTCTCAATCTATTAGGTTACCAATGGGAACCCCAGCACTAGGATAAACTCCACAGGGCTCTGCTTGCTTCACCGTCATGTAGTCTCTTGTACAGATATTCATACAACTAATAAAAATCGTTCAATGGTCATTAGCCACGTCAAAGGGAGGAACCAAATCGTACATTTTGGCTTTCCGGGGTTTTACTGGGTTTTCCAAAAAATTTGAAAAGAATGAAACCAGGGTATAAAATGAGTAGTATAATAAACGTGAGAGGAATTGAGTAAAGAAAATCCCTGATAAAGGAATTCCCTATAATAGTTTAACGGAGGTTTATACATGAAACTAGGAGGATACTGACCATCCAAGAGGTGGTAATTTCAGATCGTTTGTCCACGGTTTGATTTTAAATAGCCAAAGAAAGTAAAATTGCCTTATATATTGATGAAATGAATAAAATAATTCTGTTCAACTTGAAATTTCCCTTTTTACATGCACTTAGTTCAATAACAAGGAACACGGTTGACTTATATATGAATTTGCGGACAAGAGGTGTAGAATACATATAGCAATGATATCGAACTTCAAACTCTGCGCTAGTTATTGATGTAATCGCTTTAATGCCTCCTTCATCTTTAGTATCCATGAATGCATAAAAAGGTTTTCTTTGCACATTTATTACGGCTAAGTTTCAATATCCTTGCATTTACGCACAAATCTGTGGACGACTGAAACATCACATTGCGACTGCGATACTCTGAAATATTTTACATGTAAACCTATGTACCTTAAATAATGTTAAGAACAAACTATGAAAGAGAGATAAAGCTACGTTTAAAAGGAAATATATTTTCGATACTTTAATAGAAAACTAGGAATTCTACTTGTGACTGTACAAGAAATAGATAACTTATAATAATCATTTAGAGTAGATTTTTAAGGTATCGGAAGCACGGAAATACTGGTTAATTTGCAGTAGTAGTCTTTTATATGTAAGTTCGAAGATTAAAATTATGGACTTATTAACGAGATAGGAGGTTTTGTCAGTCACGTGTTAGATCTTTCTTGAATAAAATGAGTAAACACCTAAAAATAAAAATCTCTTTCTTCGGCTATTACGGTCAATATATAGAATTAATAGAAATTATTATTGGCTATACAGAGTATAATAACCACAGTTATTTACAAAGGGCGAGAATTAACGTACATTAGAAACGGATAATTTCCCCGAAAATCAGGGGTCACCCTATACACGAGTATATACGAGTGTGTACAAATTGAGTGTGTACTCGTACAGTGCGATATCAAATAGATGAGGATAACATTTTATGCTCAAAAAAAGACTCTAAAAGTTTGCATTTAATTCATAAAGAAAGCGCGTAAAACACAACATTTCCACAGATGCAATTTCCGGGAAGATTCCAGCTAATTAAACGAGTAGGGATATCTGACTGCAGATATGGTGAACACTTATTCACTGCTATTATCAAAACGACAGACTCATTACTCTTTTGAAAGTGTCTAACCAATACGTTGGACGTGATCCTCTGAAAGGCTTAAAATACATCATTTCGTTTTAATATTCCAATTAGGCAGACGAAAGAGCAACGGTAAGTACAATGAAATATGAAATTACCAAACGGAGACAATAGGCGAATCACATTATTGGAAATAAAAGCTTTTCAACTGTGACGATAGTGAAGAGTAAGCACACTTGACAAACTTTATCAAGTAATTCGCGCGTAAATTACGCAAGAATGAATCAGCGCAGGTGACTAATCGATAGCTCATTACAATCGATACTATTAAGGTCATTCATTACTGGTCAGCGTATCTCCATATAATCATCAGATGTCAATAACACAGAATTAAATCGTCAAATGTTTAAGAGATCCCTCTGTTACTTAGCGTTACTAGCTGTTACCTAGCGGCTAGCCACTAGTACTACTAGGCTCTCCCGTAGTTATTATATTATCAATTCTTTTTAAATTTACAAGATGATCACCGTTATTGTCAATCGGCGTTACAAGAAACTATAGTTGTAATTTGTAAAGAAAGTGGAGATTTTAATTATTTACTGCCACGAAGACCAAATGTGTTACGGAAGTTGCTAATATTGAGTACATTTATAGATGAACTGTTTCAGTGCAGGAAGACGGAAATTCTGAGAGATTTTCCACTTCTTTTCTTAATTGGGTTTCACGTTCGCCCAACATGTTTGCACAATTAAAGGGTGAACGCAATATATTAAACATTTCCACAGAATGAAACAAAACATGAATGCAGTAAAATAAAAAGTCTGACAAAACACAGATTAATACAAAAACAGATGCGAAATACATACTTCCTTCGTAATCCGCAAACATCACATTTAATTATTGAAATAAGTTTTTTTAACTCACTTGCTCAGGCAAACAAAAATATTTCCCTGTGATACATTTAGTGAATACATTTTCAATTATTTGCGTTGAATTGATCGCCCAAAGTATTCTCGTTTCCTTCCTATCTAGTTTTAGACTTTATTTAGGTAGTAAATAGTAAGGCTTCTTCTAGAATACTGATATATTCAGCATGAATGTTGGTACATTTGAATGCAAGTGTCTAAAACGCGGCCAAAGCTTCGCATGAAGTACTTTAATCGCTAATAAGCGAGCAATTATAGCTACAATACATAACTATAGTACTACAATAGCTAATTCTTACCGAAAATCTTTGTTTATTTTATATTGATACTAACTACTACTACTTGAAGTTGAAAAGAGCAAATTCTGTTTTACACGCTATAAGTATCGTTTTAATAAAATACTACTTACGTAACATACGGACGATGAAATCCATACAGAACTTTAATTGGCCCACTTATGGTAATAGCATGGACAGCCATCCCTAAGAGCTTTATACCACACATTGAAGATAAATTCAGAATGAATTCTGTCTATGAAGTCGTCAGCCCGAAGCCTAGTCGAATTCTTAATAATTAGCTATCAAAGCTTTGGAGGGAAATTTGGCTTAATAGACGAGGTGCGGAGTGAGGTAGTTTCCAATCACTTCAGTTCCGTAAGGATTACGGAAAACTAAACAAATGGTATGGTGCAGGAACGTAAAAACACATAATGAATATGGAATCCAGCGGATTAAACGTGTACCCGCAAACTCGAGAAAGTGCAGCGCAAGGTTATACGATGTGATAAAAAGTGCTACGACAGAAAAGCAAGCGTTAGGCACATTCTCTCAGACGCAGGTTGGGAATCCTTGAAAGGAAGGAGATTAGAAGCTAAGCTGCGATTGCTTGATAAATTTGGTGAAAGTAAATTTGGAGCAAACGTAATTAGTATTATGGGACATCCCTGCATCCTCGGCTGATCCGACAATGAGCGTAAAAAAAAGAAATAGATCGGAGGAAAAGACGTTTTAAAGACACATTCTTTCCGCGAACCATACGCGATAACAATAAGCTAAAGAGGAACCTCGAACGCTTGGTGTTTATACCCCCTCCCACACGCCGATGTACATGTAAATGTGAGTACCTCTACTTATTAAATTGATTTATTTATTCTTCCTCTAATTGATTTATGTATTCTTGACTGAACTACAATAAACAGTCCAAATAGGGTAAATTATGCCAGTGAATTAAAGTTCAAAGGACTCCAACGAAACAAAGGTCTCCTAACGTATTCCACTCAAGAGAAAGTTTATTCAAAGTTGTTCCTATCCTTCAATAAGGACTAATGTCACCTATTTCTAACATCCTCATTTTCTGGGATCAAACTATTAGGAACTTGTTTGTGTCAGCTAAACAATAGAAAAATTACTCACCATAAAGAGAGGATTGGAAGTAACTTAGTATCACCCTAAAAAATGAATCCTATGCAAAACAAAAACCATTACCTAAAGGATGGGGAAGTAACTCATAGTGTTCTCCAAAAACTATGGTTTCTTCTTTACTTTGATTGTACCTTCCCTTTGTCTTATGACAATTTTTGTAAAAATGATGACCTTTCTGGATAATTGTGTATATTTTATAGTATGATGCAATCTTACATTTTATTTACTTCTATTATGCTAGTTCATACTATTCACAACATCTAAATTATTTTTGAACTAAACCTTAACTGACAAAGAATAATTATGTTCTGATACATGTTGCATATGTTTATAACTTCTGAAAATGTTTACATTCTTTATGTGATCTATCTCTCTCATCCTTTCACTCTCTCCTTCAACTTTCGCAGGTTTTTCACACCCCCTTCCCTTAGTGGGTGTTTTCCTGCAGTGGAAACATTTTTTCTGTGATAAAAAAATCAGTTTTTTTTACTCCACAAAACCATTCTGTCACTCCTTCCTTTATTTCGATTTCCGTTTTTCTTTTTAAATATGTAAATATTGTAATTTAAAATTTCTTGAATGTTATATACTCATGCTTGTGTATTATGTGCACTATCTTGACAAGGGTTAAATGGAAGATGGGACTCTTTAGTCCCAATTTCGCCCAATAAAAGACGTTTGTATCGTATTGTTACTGGGACTCCTACTGGACCTCAAGACCTTCTCCTCAAGTAAGAGAAATATGAAAACGATGGAGTGAGGAAAATATCTACTATGGGCCGAAAGATCTAAGCGATCGTTTCGGTAAAACGACAGTTCGATGGACGATGAATGCGGTATTACCAACCAACTTCCGTTACCTCCTCAGTTCTACAGAAACCTTATAACAATCCGAATAAAATTTTCTTGTATACTGCAAGCTTATTACTGCTAAATTACCACAAATTCTCAAAATTGTTTTCCATTTGGACTTAAAGCATTCTGTTAGACCAAAACAAAACATAGGAGTGTTTATTACCTACCAGAGATGTTATTTTAAATCTACGGAGTTCCTACTTTTGGGCGTTAGTAATGTACCCTTGGTAATATCCTAAGAAGGTATTAAGAGGACCTTAGATAGCATTCAAAACAACTCAATAACCAAGCCCACCGAAAAACAGAAATTTGTCATAGTCATTTTAAAAAGTCCTTGTAATATCCACCCAAAGGCCTTCAGAGAAACTTTAACCGATTCAAAGAGCAAAGAAGAAATAAATACCCTCATGGAGCCCTAACAAACTATTAAATATAGCCATCGAAACTCAATCGGTTCACTAATTTCCAGTTTCCCATTGATAGTCATCGTATCTGGAAATGCCACAAAAATGTTCCGAGTTCACAATAGATTTCTTACGGAAGAATATTAAACATTTACAGGCATGGAACCCTAGATCAATTTAGAAGCGTTCAACTGCGAGCATAAGAAATACATATGAGTTCTATTCACTTAACTGGTTTCGGCAATCTTTTTTTTTTCGGGAACTGCTCCAAAGAAAATCTTGAAATCCGCTACAATGCGTTTCTTATTGAAGAATTTAGCACTTCTACAGGATAAAGGTCTTAACTGTCTATCCTGCTCTCAGGAGAGAGAAATGACGAGAAAAGTTGCTTAAAGACTGCATGAACCAGCAAGTGACTTTGAGTTTAGGTGCTTTAAAGCAAAGATGTTAAGTTAAGAGACTAGTAAGGCCAGGTAGTGATCACTCACATGCTTTGTTTTTCATATTCTTGAAGAAAATGATGTATGAAGGGAAAGAAAAGAGACAGATGTTGCGTAAAGCTTGTAGGTGGTTTGCTTCAGTTTGCCGAGGTTTCTGAGACGTTAAATAAGGTTGTTAACAAAGGCTGCTTGAGATGTATTGAATATAAACGAAGGATATTCTAAGATTGAGAAGATGGAAGGAGAAGAATAGAATTAAAATTAGGAATATTCCAACCGATATGCGTGCGAAATACTGATCAAGCGTTTTCAATTTTTAAAGTAAAGTAGACAAAGAAGAATTCACGAAGAGTGTTGATAATATCAGAGAATGTGGTTTTACAGCCAAATAGAGATTAATTTGATTAATTAATGAATTCCGAACCGTTAAATTCCTTATTTATAAGTAATTCTAAGGCAATCATATATTTGAGATTTACAACTAATCAAGAGGGCAAGTTAAACATATTTATAAAATATAGATGAGAATTCTGCTGTCTGTGTCTTTATCTCCTCAGTATATCGCAATGAATCATTGACATTTTGCAAAAGAGAATTGTTTATGGAGGCTTTAGAAAGTATGATGGTAATTCATCTTTTCTCAACATGGCTGACAACCGGGATCCAATCTCCATCCGCACTTATTTCTCAAGCAGTATACTTCCACTTCTTACTTATTGCTCTCCTATATGGACCATGTATTCCGAATCTAACCTCTCTACTCTTAATATAGTCTTCGATTTCATTTTTAAGATAGTCTGTTTCAGAGTGCCGTGTTAGAGGAATATGTCAAAGATTAATCTTCTAAAATACCTTAATCTTATTTCTATTAAAACCTCTCATACTTTTTCCGACATTGCTTACCTATATAATATTATCAACAACAAGGTTGAATCCCCTGTTATCATTATTGTTGATTGACAACCGTAATTGGCCTAGTGCTGTATGTTGATGTATTATTAATAATTAAATA
>KZ308464.1:377525-389604 GCA_000376725.2 Ladona fulva | reverse complement strand
TTTAAAAAATATATTATAAATAGTTAAATAATAAATAGGTTTCTATGTATGCATAAATGTATAATTCACCCAAAAAATTTCTTTTCGCCAAAAGAGCAGTCAATCATCCTGATCAAAAGCAATACTAATTTTAGAAACAGCTCATATCGAGAGTTCAATTAGTGAATTGCAGCAAAAATCGAGTGGGAAGAGAAGAGTGATGTTCCGAAGAAAGCCAGCTAATTGCGTTAGGCGGTCAACCGTAACCACCAAACTAATTAACCGACGCACGCAGCAAATAAGTTTACGGGTCGAGATTGTATCACAAAGGGTTGATTAGAGGATTGAGCAATCTTCGGTCTCTGTCATTCACGAAACGGTTCAATCGTAACATAAAGTGGCCTTGTCTGCTTCACAACGCACGCTACCACCTCCCCCATCGTTAATTCAACACTGATTACGGCAAGAATCCGGCGAGAGTTGTTCACTTTCCAATATCCTCCGATGCAACCCTATGAAGATGACGAGTCATGACAATGCTACGGGGTCGATTCCGCAGCTACGCGTCCCTCTTCAAAGGGCAGGTGGATAACGTAAGAGTAGAAACAGTTGTTTTTTAACATGGCGTCCCAAAGAAATGTACGCACTCTTTAAATCAGTGTTTTCTGCACGGCGCACTAACGTTTCAAATCAAACTCTGCGGCACTCTAAGCCACACGTTTGATAGTTTCATCTCGAAAATATGCTCATACAGAATAAAATTATAAGCGTTTACGGACATTGATATGTTAAGAAAATGGCAAGGAGACAAAAGATGTTTTCTTCCCCTCTTATCATGGAGAGCTACCATAAGACTGAGGCCAAAACAGAGGATTTCGACCCTGATATCCTGCATATACACCCATGGCGTGTGGCATGGGGAGCGGTCGACTTGCTTCACGTGTTTATCACTACTGTAAATCCTTTATTGAGAGGGAAAGTTAAAAAAACAGTTTTCGTCGCGTCTATGTATCTTATTTTGCGCTCATTGTCGGAAAGCACGAAATTTAAGGGTGTCTGCATGATTCTTCTAATACATTCGTCAGATTTTTGCAAAAAAAAATACATCGTGCGTTAACAGATGTGCCGCGAAAAATACCGCGCATTCAATGTAAAGTAGAAGCATACCGTTCTTGTGGATACTACGCGGTACATCAAGTGTTCACTCCTCACCATTGTACCGCGGCACTCTGGTTGGAAGGTTCTGCCTTAAATAAGGTCTGTAAGATCTTTAAGGAATGATTGAGGCTAAAAATTCTCTTCTTCTACCTTTCGTCAGATATATTAACGAAAACATACATAAATTTAACATTAATAGAAATAGAGATGAAAACTTAAGGATTTGTGGATATAAAATATCGAAGTAATATTTTCGAAAAAATGGTTTAAAATAGTTTTGGAGAAAAAATATCCAAACACGAACGTTCGTATTTGCATGAAGCTCTTGCACTTTACAGGCATCAGGAACGCATTAATTGAAGGAAATTTCTCATTTCCAGCACCAGTCGTTTAGAGTTGAAAAGGATCCTTGAAAAATAAACGTATTTTAGCATTGCTCTGGATATTTTCTTGGTATCTTTGTGTATTAGAGGGTTTCAAACTCGTAGAAACAGCGCTCTTTTACGTTCTATACTAAAATTATTTTGAAGGGAAACATCGTTGAAAAATTAACCGCTCTGTGAAGAAATTTCGTATATCGTATATCTCAATAGCGTTTAGTATAAACCACGTTTGGTAAAGGTGACATTCTGCCGAATCTTTCACCACCTCAAGAGTGAAATTCAAAATTCGAACTTCGTTACTTTCATAGTGAAGAAGTACCATTGTCTATGCCTATGTCTACGTAAATAGCCTGCAAACCGCCCTTTGGCGAGTGTCAGGAGGTACATGCACCATGACTCTACTTCCCTAATCGATTACTTTCAGGTATCGCTCACGGAAAAATGAATTCTTGAACCGATTCGTTCTTGCATCAATTTCCCTAATCTTCCACGCAGTAGAAGAATTCTCTATGAAACAAGGAGGTCGCATTATATCGGCTATCGTCCGTGAACGTTCTTTCTCTAAACTTATTTAGTAAATTTATCCTTTACTCAAAATAGGCCTTTTAAAAGAGGGACTGAATGTCACGTTCCCAAAAACCTTGTTACTATTGTCGTCTCGGATGTGATATCTCATTTATAAACCGTTCTATGAGTGAATACTGGAATCCTATGAACTATGTTTGAACAGGTTAGTCTTTCATAACCTTTCATGCCGATTGCCTAGTTTTTGAACTGAAAAGCAATGGGTTCTGATTGCATGGTTTCCAGCAACCCCTTATCGCAAACTGGACTACGGAGTAAAAACTCCTGCACGCCGAGGGGTGATTTTAACGTGTGTACGTATTAGTCATATAGGTCTTCCATAATTTTTATCCTGAACTTACGTCAGTCATTTTCTAAATCATAGACAAGAGCCAATGAATTTTGCTATATGAATACGTTAGTTAGTTGACCGTGTTGATTTGAATTTTATTTTAAACTAGTAAACGCCTCCGTCAAACATGACGGNTAATATGCCCATGAAGTTTTGACTTTGCTTAAATAATTTTACATTCAAAGGGTCGATATTTAACAGAGAATATTTACGAAAGAACTCTTTGTAATCAAACTAAAGCAAGTTCGCACTATTCCTGTATACTGCGCAAATGGCGCGTAAACAAAAAAGAAACTTGAAATGGGATAGTTTTCTAGGTTACCTTCGTATTTAACGTTATACATGTTATTTATGCATGGGATAATTCACGAAATCAACATTCAACAATGGCCTTGGTCGTCAAAGGTATGGATTGTTTATTTCCCAAAAATTTTACGAATTTTCCGTGTATTTTATCAATGTTCTCGCAATTTCGAAATTATATGAATGATTCACGACTAAAATAAGATTCTTTGATTCTCTCTTGTGACACTGGTCTCAATTTCGTAGGATCATTGTTTCTAATTTAATTTTGTAAAAGAAACAACCTCTGCAAGTCATGAAAACGTAATTTACGTTCATCTCTTACGGAAACGTATTATGGGCTCCTGGGTTCAAACCCGGGCCTTTACTGAGATGAGAATAGTTTACCGGGGTTTCAGCATCTTAGAAACACAATGCAGTTTGTTTCAGATCTCTAAGGGAAGCCGTTTCTGAGATAAATAGGGGTACGGACAGACATTTGCTTTTTACATGTATGATATTATGTACCAGCTATGTTTGCGGGTTCGAATTTCCAAGTTCTATCTCAGATTCTGTTTCTTTTGAGGACTCTTGCGAGTGATTACTTTGGTTTATTAGGAATTTGAAACTCGCGAATTTAATATGTGGAATATCTTAAACTTCTCATTATTAATTACACGTTTTCGGAAGTATATTCCAAAATCAGGATCAGGATAGGTTACATTTATTCTGTATGTATCTATTACAGTAAGTTATCGTGTGTTGGTTAATTATACTGTGAATTAGGACTGTGATGCATTTTGCATATTTGTATTAGACTGGAAAACACTGTACAAGCTGAATGTCCGCAAAAATACTGATAAACATGGTGTTTCTATTGTTCCGATAATATTGTCCTAGTACGAGTCAATGCAGTTTTTGCTGAGTAAGGCTACTATATAGTTCACTATATTCCGCAAGTAAAGACCATGTACTACCATGTATTGCTTGGATAAAAGTTTACAATTACCCAAAGTCATTTGTGACACTAAATTGCCAGCGATGTATTTACTGATTCGTAATAAACTCATTAAGAAGTTGAAGAACGGCTACATCAACCTTAAATCAATAATGAATTGCGCAGTAATGATGCCTGAAAGTATCAAAGAAATTCCCGCGCTCTCGACTAAAATACACCTTTTTGAGTAAAGCAATATTAAACAAAGTTGAACGCGCCACTACGAGCAATAAATCTCACAATCTCTTACGAAATTTTAAGTATGAAATATTGGGGGAAGAAAGGAAATTCTTTGTAAAACATTGCATATCCCAACAAAATAACCTGCAAATAACCCCCACAAGCCTTCTTCAACCATCTTCCCTCTTCTGTGAACTTTGTCCGAAAAATTTTCTACTGAATCTCAAAATTGATGTAATATATTTAGAAATTAATATTTAAGTGTTGCAAAGGATTTCTGTATGAAATAAAAATATCGCTTGCAGGCTTTCTTTTTTATTTTTAAAAATTTAATGTGAAATATTTCTAGACTACATTAAATCATAAAATCTAGCGTTACTTCGTCAACATTTATCTCTTTCAAACGCAGTCTGATTGAAGAAAACCTTACGGGTTACAATTTTTAAGTGTTAAGTGTTAATTTTAAGTTTACACTTTACTTTCTAGCCATTTTCTAAGGATTAAATTGCAAAATAGTCCAGTAAGAAATAAGTCACCGCGGACGAAAGACCAGCAACTCGTTTTGCCAATGAAGATCGGCTCTAGATTATTTTACGATTATAATTTTAAATCGTAAAAACCAATAACACCACTTCCTCATATTATTAGTTAACTCCGATTCCTCATATTATTAACGCTGAGATGTTAAATATATTTAATTGTAATTAATAGCCACAAATCGATACCGGTGAATCCGATTATAGTCAGTAAAAGATTTCGTAGTAACTATAGAATATCAGTAAAATAGTACAATTCTGGGCATCATGAATCGATATTGAAATGTACATAATTTCCAAATAGTATTTAGAACTAAATGAAGATGAGAGACACTAGATTCTCTCCTCAGTAAACAAGACTACTGTATTATTTTTTGCTTCGATCTTCCCCGTTGGAAACCAACGGGCAGTTCTCTTTGTAAACTATAAAATTATGAGAGCTACAAAAAGCGTTTGATGACCGCGGGCCTTCGCCAAACTCCGCTTCATCCAGACAGACAAAACCACTATTCTGTCCTCAAAGCAGATTCTATATGACCCGATTGATGATCAAACCATTTGACAATATTCACTGTGACGCAAATGCTCAAACACCACTACTCTGATCAAGTTCCTGGCTATTTTAAAATATTACAATTCGTGTACTTAAAATGATAAAATTCTGATTGAGATGCATTAAAACCGTTCACCGCAAATACCGAGAAAAAGTAGCGAAATTTCATATTCTTAGGTCTTTCTCTCTCTATTCTTTCTTCTTCGAACGATGAAGTTATACTCACCTAATTACCAACGTAACTGCTAAGACGCATTAAATATCCTTCAATTGTTCTCACGTAACATTCTTGTATCCCACCAAGTTTGAAGGAAGATTCTACGCGAACATTCTTTTAATGGGAAAGAGTACGGCGCGCAGAAACCATAAAACAATTAGGAAATTTTCAGTTAATAAACAGTAAAAATATTCGTTTTTCGTCATCTTTTCCAATTAATATGCCCATGAAGTTTTGACTTTGCTTAAATAATTTTACATTCAAAGGGTCGATATTTAACAGAGAATATTTACGAAAGAACTCTTTGTAATCAAACTAAAGCAAGTTCGCACTATTCCTGTATACTGCGCAAATGGCGCGTAAACAAAAAAGAAACTTGAAATGGGATAGTTTTCTAGGTTACCTTCGTATTTAACGTTATACATGTTATTTATGCGTTGCATAATTTGCATCTGCTTAAGATGTTAATCCATTCTATGTAAATAATATCGCTTGGATATTGAACAAAATAGGTGGGCATATGTCTACGCGCCTAAAGACTGGTATAATCTGAGTTCACCCAATGGTAAAATATACGCTAATAAGGTGAGACTTAAGCTAATGCATTAACCATTAGGGATGTAATGCATGATTCATATTGTATGACCTAATGAAGAGTAAAACTACAATACTTACGAAAAGCCTGGTCGAAATTTTAAATTGTGTAAAAACGAAAAATTTCGCGTCCGAAATATAGTGTTCTCATTACCGCGTATATATATGGCCAATAATTATTACGTCACCGAGTATGTACTACATTATTTTACATGCGTGAGTAAACTAAAGTTTTATTTGCCGTGATTTCATTTATAGTACGTTTATTTCGAAATAAAAGTAGTGATCAGTTCCAAGCATTGACTGCGCCTGTTTTTTTCTGACTACACTTCTTACAACTGACTTTAGTTTTTGATAGTAATTGTAGTTGTTGACCGTTTTTCTTGTTCGTCAAGATTACCTAAGTGGGATTTGCTTCTACTGTTTACATTTATAGTAAGCAAGAGAATTGCTGTAAACTGAGCGGAACTTTATCATTTCCACGTAAAACTTTCATTTGGCTAGACATTTTCATCTTAACAGACCATAGAGAAAAAGAGTCGTTCAAGTTTCAACACCGGAGCGTACCCGAAGAAACTTTTACCTGACGGAAAAAAATATATAGTGATAAAAACCCAATAATCGGACAAATTTCCACATGGTGACCATGTTTAATTGAATAGACCTGTGAAAATAAATGTGGCATGGTAGTTAGGTGGTTAGAATACCTGCCCGGAAAGTGGGAGACCTGTGTTCGAGTCCCAGTCATGTCGCTATTTTTCACATTTGTTATTCCTTGGAACCTGTGAAAATTCCTACCTCAGGGAGAAGTGCGGTCCTATCGCGGATCCGATTCTTCGTCTTATGAGACGTAACACTTTCAAATCAACCACTATTTATAGTATCTCTAAGACTGAATATTGTTCTCTGATGAAGTTCCACCCAATACCTAATGTAATTAATTTTGCGCAGTGCTCATCTTATGCCACATCGGAGAAGTGCAGCAACGAGAACCGTTAAAAGTACCAACACAATCTTTATACCTACCCTATGTACTCGCATAAGTCATGTACTCCCAATAACATTCCCTTATATTTTAAGTTTCCAAACAAAAGGTGAAGGTTTCTGGAAGCAGCCGACCAAGAGATAAACTCACACGAAATAACTGCATTTGCGGCCCGCCGAGTGAATCTTTTTACTATTACATTCTACGGTAAATTGTTACTATTATTATTTTATGATAGGTGTGTATATAATCATAGTGTATGTTAATAAGGATGCACGTTAGGAGTGAAATCTTCGCGAGAAAGATAAATATACTGTTTCCCTCTTACCCTAAACCGAGGGTTCTTAACCAGGGGTGCATGCACCTCTGAAGGCGCGAGAAGCTTGTTCGGGAGGTGCGCGACGTTTTGACGGAGCGAAATCACTTCCTTCTCACTCACATAAGTAAAAGATTGTATTTTATATGGTGTTTCGCGGGAGTTAATTTTAGTAGTTCAATATCTTTTATATTTTTACAGTTCAGAGAGCACAACCTGACAAACACACTTCATAAATAATTTATTTTTCGGAAGAGGATGCAAGAACACATTTTGAGAATTTAGGGAGTGGCGACAGCTGAATAGGCCAAGAACCACTGTCCTAAAGTAGGAAATACTGCATCATCTCATTACGGGGTATGAACGATACTGTTACCTTGATGAATATGTACATCCTCATTCGGAATTTGATCCGGCGATAGGAAACGGCGCCTATTTTCCCGCCTAATTGGAGACGACTCCGCGGCTTTCGCGCCATCCGTAAATACAATAATAATTCCGAGCCCAACGACACTGATGGCAACTGATTTTCCCCACTACAAAAGTCGTGACGGAAAACGAACTCATAAAGAATAGTCGACTCCTATTTGTTTATAGAACGGCCCTGCCAGCTTCCGCAAAATAACACATTTTTCCAGGGCTCTGGATAATGTCCTTGCGTGAGGTAAGATGTAATCCTACGGATCATTTAAAAAGGCCTTACTCACCAATTTCGCTCCGACGTATTTCAAGATCCAACCACGCCTGATAAGCCCAACCACGTGCCTAACGCCATAGGGACGTCTCCGCTTAGCTCCTCGCCTCTTCGCACCGCACACCGACTAAGAGCCTCGGACACGGCAGCCGGCAAACTGAGCAACTCGGAGCGAGGGCGGGAAAGCGGCCTGGAGTGGAGGGGAGGAGAGCCATGGGGGTGGAGGGGAACCCCGATAGCGCAAGATGCCGCAAATCAAATGCGGCCACAGAGGAAGGAAGGACACGTTCAAGAAGGGGTTTGCCGCTCTCGCTGGCCGCCGAGGCTTCCGGTCTGTACGTTGGAGCTATAGGAGCCATGAAAAGCCCTTTCCGCCGTACCGCACATTTGAGGATATTAAAAGCATTGCTACTCTTTCGCATGGGTTCGTCAGGAAGACTTTTTTCTTCACCCAGCAAGCTTTCTTGATTTATGTCGCTTAAGGAGCCTGAACAAGTTGATGTTCAACTCGCTGACCGTACAGAGATGGACGCAGTGTATATTTAGGCGTTGCCCAAATACATGAATTTTGGCTCTTCTTTAGCAGAACTAAGAAACTGCTTTCTGTTAATTGGAATTATACTATTATAAACTCTTTCATAAACGGAGATATATACAGTATCCAAAACATTTTGAAAAGGCAGCTCCTTTGCCTGTTATAATTAACGAAGTACAATCTTTAAGTTCTATAAAAAATAAGAAAAAGAACACATTCTATCTTTACCACATCGATTTTTTTTCCATGTGTTAAAGGTAGAAGTGTTCTTTCGAAGTTTCGACCCTTTAGAGCATCACCAGGACGTATAATAAAATTAATGTGGTAACTGTAGAATTGTTCTTTTCCTTGTTCGTCATAATGGAGAAGTACCACAAAGTCGAGGCCGAATTAGTCGATTCCACAGTCCATAGGTGGAAAAGCAATTAGGATCGCCAGAAATATTTAACCCTAAGAAAATGATCTTTCCATTACATTGAAACATTTACACATAAGAGAAGATAACCGCCTATCTTCTCTCCCGAAGATGGCGACGTAGTTCCCGAAATACGTATTATTGAGAACAATGCTTGCAAAGTGCGATCATGGTTCCAGAACCCTAACTCCCGCCGGTTGGAATTTTCCAACAAACAACCGTTTTCTCGCAAACAACCGTTTTTTGGAGCTTTTCTTGAACTCTAAAGTCTTACTTTACTAGTCTAGTCTAAGTTCACAGTCATGTTCCTTTTCCTTATAGATTTATGAAAATTAACGTCGATTTTTAAATATATACGATTTCGGATATATAAGCTTATGACAAATGAAATACTAAAGTTGAAACCCATGGAAAGTTTTCCCCTTAATTTACAAACAACAATTCTTTTCAGAGCAAGAAATCTTCATATATCATTTTTGTTATCTCATTGGGATTTCTAGGGATAGTTATCCCTTTCTTGGAAAACAACCTCCTCACAGTCAGCTACTGAATGGATGCAGCCGCTAATTTAGCCAACATTACTACCTTGCCCTTTCAACTAAGGTAAGTAGTCAGATTTGATTGGACACAAATCTTTTTTATTAAATCATATTCTCCTCGCGATCTTCCCGAGTTTTTCATTTCAATGCCTACATCTTTATGAAAACTCTTCAAATGCGGAAGTAATCCTCTGGTGGGAAATCATTTACAGATTATTACTCTTTGGCACTTTTTACATCTAGCGCTTTCTTCTCCTTCCAAACGATCAAAATATTTCCAGAATTTTATTCACTTTTTTAGATTGAGAGATACAACGTTGAATGAAGCAGTGTGAAACTTCGGGACTGAACATTAAAATTTCACTGACTACAATAAGAAAATAAATATATTTTTAATTGGATTTATCATTCAAAGTCAAATTGAATAAACTTTAGTTCGAAACTCAGTTTAAAAATCTAACTCCCAGATATAAGTAAGTATTTTCTATAAAATTAGATAAAAAACGATTAGTTCATTCGTAAAAGACAATGATAGCCATGCTAACCTGAATTAAGCGACTAAATTATGGAGCAACAGCTGTTATAGTGATGAAAAATCTTTTTAGTAGATCACTGCTCGAGATGGAAAAGACACATAGGAAAACCAGAGGAACGCAAATACCAAAAGACCAACTACACAATGTCAGTCACCAACGAAATACTAAAGAAGACTAATATTTTGACCGAGCTTTTCCTCCAAGAAAAGATCCTTAACTTCCTTTCGTTGAAATTCGAAGAAAAATGGAAGTGTGCATTGTTTCTGCTTCTAGGAAACAATAAAGTCCACTTCCTGTAATACCGCAAGAGAAGTAAAGTGCTGGACCTGCGGTTAAAGGTCAAAGTGACAATAAACATACGCAAATGTCAAGTCCGAAGGGTTTCTAAGAGAGGTCCAGGATGTGTGACCGGAGGACTCTTTTAAATAGTTCCATATAACCCCTGTCCTCGAAGCAATTTTTTAAGCCCAAACGCAACATGGCAAACAAAGATTTCCCGGGATATACTTTGACTTTCCCGGGAAGCAGGAAATTGGCTTTGCCTACGGGATCCCGGGACGGCAAGCTCTAGTAAACACTTATGAAAACCTTCGGTTTCATAATAAATTCTTTCCTCCAAAAACTAGTAGAATTGTTCAGTTGAAGGATGATTTTTGTCACTGTTACACGCAGAATTGTATAAATACGATTGTGAAAATGATATCATCCCATGCATGTCAGATTCTAAATGAATATCTTTCCATATAATAGGAGCAATGTCTTCCAAAATGAGATTCAGCTTTTTCGGACGTATGCAAACAAAGGATGTCAGTTGCATTAAAAAAACTATTGTTTTCAATATTTCCTAAGGAAATAGTCTTTAAATTTTACTCATTATCAGTGAAAATGCTTCAATTCTTGCAAGTGTTATGCCGCAGAACAAATTTCCATGTAAAATACCGTTATGATGTTGCGTTAAGAAACCTTTTTTTATAATATCTTTAAGAATCGTTTCGCTCATCTTACGGCTTGAAAGGCAGATAAAAATTTTACCTTCAAGCATGCATTTGTGATATTAAAGAGTTAAGAATATTTTATAGCAATTTCAAAGTAAATGAAAAGATATTACTGGGTACTGGGTAAAAGCTACATAATTTTCTAATCTCAACGAATGATTTCATTGCTGAAATGTACATTTATATTTAACTCACAGACACGGAATGACATACCTGCTCAAATCTTACGATAAGAATTGACCTAGAGAAGAAGTTTTAAGACAAGATATATTAGATATAAACAATATTTTTCTGTTTTCTATTTTATCCGAAATAGGTTTAGATTATGGAACTCTGTATATAAATGTGATGAAAATAACCCATTACTTGAGATCATTATCTATACACATGATTGGTGGTAAGAAATTTTTTATTTTTTTTAATGAAGCATGGATAGAATTTCTAAGAGTATGTTTCTTTCCAAATCTATCCATCGGGATTAATATACCTACGCTCTAATAAATTCTGATCTAGCCTCGAAAATATATCTTTTATTGGTGAAATGTTGAAGAGCGCCGTTTCTAAAGGAACCTTCAAGGAAGAGAGGCCCTATTACGGAAAGTCGAAAGATATGTATAATATTTTTTACAAGGATACGGCATTGTTACTTTGGACGAAAACCCGTATGTGATATCCCAGAATGCAACCAAAAAATCGTTCCCAAATACGGACTGCTAAAACTCCCTCTGAGAATATGCATTATCATCCGTAAATCTTCCTATTGTTGAGATATCTTTACTAGCTAATAATAATTTGAGGCTCGTCTACGGGCAAGCACCTATCTTCATAAGCAAAATTAAACTATTAACGAATTGATGGCAATATAGAAGTTTAAATCTAAGGGAATGGGACACATCAAGAATTAATAAGAAGTTGTAAATCAAAATATCTTAATAGAGTGCTTTACGGTAGGATTATTTTCACATAGAGTTGAACATTGTTTTGTAGACATTTGGAAAACAGAGTTAAATGCATAGAAATATCGCAAAATCATTACCATATATAATTTGTTACGAATAGAGAAAATATATGTATCTTTAATTTACCTTGATTTCAGTAATTTTGAAACTTGCGATATTATGAAAGATGATGATGATGATGTTATAATAACAACTTCTTTGATAGAAGCAGGAAGAGCCTAATTACATTCATTTTAATAATTAATATCGTTTACAATTACATAAAACATTCCCAAACCACCAATGTCTATAAATATATAAATTAATCTAT
>KZ308464.1:363531-376957 GCA_000376725.2 Ladona fulva | reverse complement strand
ATTTCTCAGCTTATATCCTTTCCCAAGATGAGAATTCTAAAGCACATTGGCCAAAAATATATTACTATCTATATTAAATCATATCATACCTTCATCTTAGTTGCCCTATATCCTGAATTGGATTACTTATTGATTTATTGCTTCAAAGACCTTATCGAAGGAGTGGGTGAAACCCCTTTTCTCATTCGCAAGCTCAATATTTTGACATTCTAATCAATTTTTAATACGATATGCCGGCAGATTCTAGTTAAATTCGAACAATGCACAATGAGCTTTTTTATCACCGTTCTTTTCCTCCAATTCATCATTTCAATACAGCGCCCGTGATTCATAAACTGCCTCACTTCGCAACACCACTGACTGAGCGTTGAGTAAATTGCATTCTAATATCCTTTAATCCTTGAAGGGAAATCCCCGTCGAGCATTGGTAGGAATAGAAAGCAATAAGGTTATGAAAGGATTAGCAATGGATGGCGGAAAACATCTCGACCGGAATACGCCAATTTAAAATATTTCCATCAAATTTTATAGAATACATAACTATAAATGATATAAATGTTTGGGCTTTTCCTGTAAGTCACTGTAGCCAAATTGACCTTGTTTACGATCGGCCATGACACAACCATAATCCATATTAACGAGAAAAAAGATTTAAGACACAACACGAGGGACGCATGGTAATGACTTTGTGTAATTTCTTTGTGTATGGACACTTGGCATGGTACAGCTAGGTTTGGTCTTTACAAAGTCACCTTGTGTGAGTCACAACTACCAGTCCTGGAGGGCCTTCTGGAAGTACATGGTATTTAGAACCATCTCCACTATCTTCCAAACAGCCGCTGATAAACCAAACCATTTGGGGTAGCAATGGTGAAACGAAGTCTCATCATCTGTGATCATGGGACTCAAGTATGGCATCGCCACGCTCCGCTACCAGATTCTTGACCTTCCGATACAGCCCCATTCAGCGTAAGCGATCTTAGAGCTGTCTAACGCCGACTTCACTCATACTCAAGCGATTGTGAAGAATGGCGAACGCTATGCGAAGGAAATTCTTAACAAGTCAGCCAATCTGTAAAACAGAAATAGAGATTAGATCAATAAAAGATTAAAAGAAAGAAAAAAAATTTAAGGCCCAAAAGAGTGTCCCTAGATTCATAATAACAATGTTTCGAAGATTTAGTGCACTTCTTTTGGTGATTCCTACAAACGCTTCTGGATTACTATTCACATTAATTTTATTAGAGCCAGGTTGAGACTAAAAAGACACCCGATACGTCCAATCCATCTCTATCTCGGGTTCATAAAACGGAGATGTAGATTTTGTGAAAAAGATAAAAGATATAAAAGAAGGAATTGTAAGGAAACACTTAAGTCGATTACAAAAGTAGTTCCGCGATAGAAAAACGCCAAATATAAAAAGAGAAAGGTAAACCTGCGAAACCCATTTATGGCAATTTCGAAGTACTCGTAGAAAGTCTAAGCAAAGTATTTTTCAAGGATCAGAAGATAAAAACATCGAAAACCTACATAAAGAAATACGGTACATTACGGTTGGAGAATCTCCACACTAAATAATATTTAACTCAGAAATAATGTTAACGTAAACAATATGAATACATAGAAAATTTCATGGAATCATTAACAAGCAATACATATTACATATAAAGATTTTCGGGAGGATAGACTGAATAATGATGGTTAAAGATGGTTACAGAGAGAGTAGCCGTAACGAGGGTGACAACCAACGCCCTGACCCGGATGAAAAGCAGAGAGAGTTCAAGCAGTTCGACGGGAAAGCACAAGATCTTTCTTGATCAATGATAGTTTGGAGAGTAAATCATAATGACATATTCAATTAATAATGGGCCTATTTAATTACTAAATATTATTAACATAGTATTACAAGGATTTTCGTGAAGATAATGCCTAAAGCAAAAGGACAGGGAGCTTGCGTACCGATTAATGAAACCACCATAATACCGATGATCATAATACATAAAGAGCTTTATTTGAGAATTAGAAATAGAGCAAATAATGTTGTGCGTTTTGTGTAAAATAACTACGATAATTTGATAGGCAACGACAAAGAGCTTCCCAACACTCGATGCTCATCTTTCCAAGAAGGAAGATAAAAGCTTATATTAAACTTGCCTAATTAATCTAGAGATAATGCAATCTCGGCGTAGTAGTTACTACACATTCATCATTTCATAATAGCCAATCAGATATGGTAAAAAAAGGGTAATTGAAAGACTAAACAATTGTTCGCTAATTAGAATTACTTTAGTAATTTAAGTCGCGGCATTCACAAACACATGCCCTAAAGAAATTGGGCTTTATTAAAACTCCGACATTAATTACCGCCTCCCGAATATGTTAATCTTTTCATTATATGCAAATAACGTGAGGTTTTAAAGATCTCCTTTTTATTTCCATTTACCCCTATTTTCCGGGTGAATATGCACGAATTCGCTGTTTTCAGAGGTTTTCTGGTGGCCAGAGCAAATGCTCAGGCTCGGAAATTCGCCAGGTTTATCAGCATTTTATCCCAAAATTCATCATTTACTTTACTGAAGAAATGTCTTAAACGTTAACACTTTCTCAGCAGAGAATTCAAGAAGCAATAACATATAAATTGATTTAAGTTTATAACCCTAGATAAGGGATGTGGTGGAATCTTTACTCAATCTTTGATGATCATTTATCTATTCTATTTTATTTTTTCTTTTTATCACCCATTCAAGTGGACAGCGTTTCACCGGCTTTCATTACACATTATCTTAGCAACGAGTAAAGAAAGTCCTCTCTCGTGGTGTTTTAGGATGAAGCGTTGTGAGTTAGTTTCGTATGTCCTTTAAGTAAAGGATCTCGACATCCAGGACAAATAATAAAGATAGAATTATTTTTTCGCACCTTACAAAAAAGGCATGGTGTCAAAACGATTTTTCAAGAAGAGACCAAATCCCGCGTGTCAAACGGACAAAATTGGAAGCACGCGTGGGCATTCGCTTACATAGAGGATGCCAGCAAAAGACGCTGGTTTGCCAATCACCTACGTAAAATGGAGCCGTTTCGTGATCAAAATTTTTCTGGATGGCCTTGTTTCGACAAAACAAGGCAGCCAGGGTAGTGGAAGAAATCATGGTTACAACGGCTACCGTCATTGTTCTGGAAGATAGATGAACATTAGGGGACTAAATGGTAGATTTGTTTCAGATTTCTCGTGGAGATGCTTTCGCCATTCCATCATTCTCCCACGCGTGAGACACGGCTGTGTCGGGAGGATCCGTAAATTAATGACGCCTAAACAAGATGATGCGTCAGGGCAAGGAAATTGGAACGCGACTGTTAATGAATAAGAGGTTTCAAAACACTTTGTAAAATCCTCGGGGCGTTAAGAATTTGATAGCGAAGCACGACAATGCCATACCTGAATTCCGTGATTACAGATTATGAGAATTCGTTTCACTATCCCGAAATGTTTTAGTGGATCAACGATTATTGCAAACCAGGTGGAGCAGGTTATGAAGACCATGTTGAAAGAAGGCTTCAGCAGCAAGCCCAGCGCATATATCTATAATAATAATAGGACTTTATTAAGGCAAGTTTAAGACTACCTAGTATCCTCTGAAATCTAACCCTTCGTCATATGTAAAACTAAAAGAGAGAGAGAGAGAGAAAAAGTACACAAGGAAAAACGAATTTGTGAGTTTTAAACCTAAGTTTGCCCTTAGAAATAAACACACCATAGCAGGAAAACAACCACAAAAGGGTGTGAGAAAATCCGGAAACCTACTGATACTTGACTAAGTTTTAAGGAATCTCCATATATTTTTGGGAGCTACTTGAAAAAAGGCTATACCGAACTGGATCCTGTACAGTGAACCTCCTACAATTTCAAGGAAAAAATCATACCCCTGCCAGTTTTTCTACTCACCCCGTAATTTTTCGAAATATGTTATAGATTGGTTTTTCTATGTTTCTACCTTACAAAAGTAAACCTCATTTTTTATTTCCCGGTGTACTTCTTCAGTTTATCACATTACCACTTGTGCATGCAATAAAAAAATATGATTATAAAGGACAGTCCTCTCTTACTCCTCTTTCTATCTCTGCCCACTAAATTCCCCATCAGCTATGTGCAATTTATGAGCAAATTTTGCATTAATTTCCTATCTTTCCAACCTAATCCAATATTCTATAATTTCCGAATTACTTGTATTCGTTTCTCTGTTTAAAATACCTTTCCATATTCTGAAAAAAAGACACATCTGTTCTTCTTTAATTTAAGGTCTCTTACTCCTCTCATTTCGTTACAGCTCCTGTAATGCTTCTCTCGTCCCTTTCTCGCTTATAAACCTAAATAACCTTCATAGAAATATTTGTATTGCAACCCCCTCATACTTTGAAATACTAAACAGGAATATGGTAAGCACCAGTTATTTTTCCTTCCTGAAACTGCTCACAGTAGATCCGTGAGGTGAGGCTCTATCTAAGATTCCCGACATTCAGGTAGTCATCTGCCCATCTTAAGAATATAACTATCACCTAGTACCCAGAAATCCATTCAGAATTGCCGGTCTCCTTTAAATACTAAAATAGTCATCATCATGATATATGCTCAAATTTTATCCAAAATCACATCAGGTATAAGATAGAAGAATAGAATAATCTTATTAATAAACAATGAATTGAAAATGAAATGATTTTTATTTCTCACATAGCGCCCTTTAACGTGACGCTGTGAAAAACAATTCGAGACTGGGACTCGAACCTGAATCTTCCACCTTAAATGCTTTTGTCTATAATATTTCAAATATGTGCAAATGATCCTACCTGTCGAGGTACCTATAAAAGTAATTCGAATATCTCAAATAATCTCTCATGAAACCCTCTTTAACAGATCCTCCTATTTGGAAAACTTACGAAAAAAGTAACACTCATGCACTAATCTACGTAATGCGTGTATTGGGTGTCCGATATTTCATAATGAGTGTATCTATAGAAAATTCGGTGTGTAACGACGACTGATTGCTATTTTGGAGACAGCGCAATGGAGAACTGGAGAAAAGCAGACGGTTCCGACGATAAACTATGAAGCGAAAGAGTTTGATCTCATCACTAGGCGTTGCGTTACATTTTGAATTGGAGGCGTCGAGAACGTTGAATCCAATTGCTACATGCCCTCGTGAACAAAAATCCTAAATTCTCACGTAGCATATCTGATGAAAATGCGGCTTGAAATCTTCTTACGAAATCCGGCTCCGTATTCCCTCATCCGCAAAGGCGCGCGTTCTTCATATTACCATTCCACGACTCCCGTTCCTCCGTACAGAATCTCCTGTCGCATTCCCACCACATCTCTCAATTCATCTTTTCAATCTCCGCGAATGCCTCTTCCCGACCGTCTTCCACTCCTAGTCCAAACACATAGGTAATTTCGCCGTTCTTCCATTCTTCAACTCCCCTATCTCTCTTCCATTTACCCCCGCTCAATACATTCTTTCCCTGGATCAAGGAACGTCCCTCGCACCACTAATCCCTGAACCCCACCGATACGTAGAGAATGAACCACTACTACCAGGTTTCCTAGTCTGAAGTTCTCATTCCATTTTTAGAAGGAGAAAACATGGCAATAAACATAATAGGAGTATTCGGAGATACAGTTCAGAATCAGCTCGGAACTGTCTCCGCGAATACACCTAATGTAATTCAGCAGTGCTCCATTTCTGCTAGATTTTTCCCAAGCTGCGTCTGTGAGCGTTTGAATCTGAGCAGTATTTGCTATCAATGTGCATACATGCGTAACGGTTCTGCCCTATAGTATGAAAGTCACCCCAACAGGGGTAATGGTTTTGTCGGGTTTGGTTGGAGCCGGTATTTCTATGCTGATTTCTTCTGATCTCGTACATTACAACGGAAAAGGAAAATTGTGATTGGTTGGCAATCACAATTTTCCTTTTCTGAGTCTCTCTGGCGTTCGCTTATATTATAATTTCCAAGTAATTCTTTACTCAAATATTATATATGATTCGCTTTAAGCAACTACTCCTTAGTCTTCCTCTTCTACTATTACTTCCATTTTCCCTTACATCTTCATTCAAGTAGGTCGATTGTGAAGTTGCTATTCCTTAAAAGATCGCCAATCCAGTTTCCACTTCTTCGTTTCAGGGTGTCCAGAAACTCTCATCTTACTTTCTTCAGGACCTCATTGCTTATTTTATCTCTCCAAGATATTTTTTCCGCCCTTCTCCACCGCCACATTTCAAAGGCCTCCATTCATATTTCTTTTTTTATGTTTACGTCTCTGATCCGTATAGGGCAATAATCCATGTAAAGCTTTTATTAATTTCCTTTTTATTAAGGGCCTCCGGAAAGCCACATGGGAAACGCGTTCAAGTACGGTGAAAGCGGTTCCGGGTTCGATTCCCGGAGGGGCGCACGTGCGAAATGGCCTTAGCTGTCGTAGCGCTTTAAAAAAATTACAATTACGAACAGCTTTTTAGTAACAAAGTCATCTTCTTCGTGAAGATGAATATTACTGGAGTATTCTAAACGAAATGTACATAGTTTCCAAGCCATAGTTCACATCAAACAAGAATGAAAATTGCGTATTTCATCTTTCATCTGTGTGGTAAAAAATTCAGCTATTTTCGTTTTACAATAACTGATTTTTCATTTATTTGCTTGCTGCCTTTCTCTCTGTGTGAACTGTCAGAATAGAGCCATATTGTGGCTAAGCGACCCAGCCGCTAAAATAAATTTAATAAATTTGCCGCACTAATGGAGTTTAATAAATTAATATAGATCCACACGCAGGTCACCTTCATTAAGACACTTTTCTCTAATACTACGCGATAAAACGCCCTCTAAACAGTAAATGGCAAAGAAGGTGAAAAGAGCACTCTAATATACAACTGAGGAGAAATTAGTCGCTATTCCACTACCTGTGGAACACCAAATTGCAATCGTAATGTTAGAATTTGTTTGATGAGTGGTCGACAGCTAAAACGAATCTTCGAAGGTTAGATACTCAAATCGCTATGCTAAATGAACCATTCATCGACGTCCAGAAATTGGCATAACATAAAATTTAACTTCTTCCTCGAAAAAGTCTACAGAGAAGAAACTGTCATCGAAAAGAATCACTTTGTAACGGCTCAACAGATTCTTGGTACTGAAAATTATCTGTTTTCCCCCTAAGTCAAAATCGCAGTTACATGCGAAACTAGTTCCAGTTCTCCCGCAATAAAATCGCCCTCGTTATGCATTTCACGTATTTACATTCCGTTAGAAACACTCCGAGTGATACACTTTCTATTCATTCCAAGAATCGATCGAAAAGTCCATTAATTATCCGCGGTGAGGATCGAGTTAAATACGTAACAATTCCACATGACCTGCAGATTCTTAATGACACTTTCACCGTTAGCAACAAGTGTGATTACAAATCAGTGCTATCAGTACTAGAAAATCTTTGAATTGAAACTACGTAATAATTTTTTTAGTTTCTACCCAATGTTTCCATTAATATTTAAAAAATATTTATTAATNATATTACATTATTATTACAATTCATGTGGATGCAATATATAATCCTTTACTGTGCCAATGAAATTAAACAAGCAATCTGATGAATTACTAGGCATTTAACTGATTAGCACAACTAAAAAGAGGTTGAATAAATATCTCCTGTTTCTGTATTAATAATAAATTATTATTATTATAAATGCACAACAATCTTCAAAATTTTATCTGTTGATGCAGTAGGTTACCTCAGGTAACCTACTGCATATGAAACTAATAGGAAAAAAGCCATGCAAAACACACTTAGGCATGTATTCGTCCATGCAAATGCAATATCTCTCTATTCTTAAGAATTTTCTCAACACCTTCAAACGAAAAATTACGAACTTCGACGCTGAAGTCAGAAAATCTATGAATCAACAAAATATGAATCAACAAAAACAAACGCGCCACAAGTTTGCGAATAATTTTAAATGTGGACTCTACAACTACCAATAGTTCAAACGATTCCGTCCTCAATCAACTTCCTACATTTTTATGACCCTTTATTTTATATTCCGCGAATAAAACGAGCACCAAAATAACCTTCCTTTTAGTGGCAATAATCCTAATACTGAAAACATTGCCACGCATGCGTCTTCTCAGTAAAACGACAACATAATAATACACGTTCTCGATCGCGTGACAGGCACCGAAAATGAATGGCAAAGTTACGATTTGGTGAAAAGCATAGACATTTTACTTCTTCTTTTTTATCTTTAATTTCTTTTTGGGTTACTCTTATACCTTTACTTTTTGGCCAAACTAAACTCCAACGAAAATAATTGACTGAGATAGTACATACATTGCATGACGGCGGTGGGAAGTCTCTATGGAAGGAGTTAAGAAGGTTAAGAAATCGTTATGGTAAGGAACCTTGCGTAAGAGATAATCTAAATGTTAGAGCATAGAGAATAGGAGTGAGCCAATCGAAATCAGTTGAATTTAATCTAAAATATGAATGTTCATACATGAAGTAGTAAAATAAAAATTAGAGAAATGGTAATTAAATATTTTATTATTCGATTGCAAATGAAGACATGTCAACTATTAAAGAAATATGTTTAGTACAGGCAGTCTTTCCATTTTCCGGAGCCTTTGCATTTTACAGTTTATTACATGTCTATATTTATTATACAAACACTTATTATTAATGAAAACTGAGAACATTTAAGTCTTCCTAAGTCAACATGTAGAGGCTCATCAGGGAGCTCTCAGATAATGAGAGCAAAGGATTCAAATATAGCACGAATAAAAGAAAAACAAAACATTCTGAAAATAATGTTGCACTAGAATAATGCTGCACTAGAACTCGACTTTTTGAAATGTCAAATTTTATGTACATTGAGTCTACTTGCACCGTGGATTTACTTAGCGGCGGTCGGTCAACCACCGCTTGCTCAAGATTTGAAAGAGAGGCGAGGGAAATGAGCTCCACGAACCCACGTGAATCATTTCTATGCAAATCTATAACTGCACCTGAAATACATTCATTTTCAATATAGTAAGAAAGATATTCACTCAGAAAAGTAGCTTTTCCGGTAGACTTATATTGATATTCAGCCTACCAACACGTGCAGACTTATTCACCGGTTTGTTTTCTTCCTAAATTATCTACAAACGATTTCTCGTACAAAAAAAGGTGAAAAAAATCGGGAATTCTAATTATAATATTATAATACCCCAAGCGAAGAGAGCATTCTTCTGAGCTCCCGGATAAGTGGGCAACGCGTTCGACTTCTGAGAAAGTGGTCCCGGGTTCGATTCCCGGTGGAGGTTTACATGCGAAATGGCCTAACCTGTCGAAGCTATTTTAACAATACTACTACTACTAGAACATTCTAACGAAAAAAACAGCCGGCCGATACTGCAAGCGTTGATATTAGGAAAGTATTTGTAAAAAAATAATAATGGAGTGCCATTGCATAAAAAACTGGACTGTAACTGCAGCTGAGAGGAGATAACCAGATGCAATAGAAATGAGGTGCTGCAGAAGGATGTAATTAATTATTTCCATTTTTCTTTACTTTTTCCCTTTTCTGTTTTGCTTTGTTCCTTTCCTGCACATAATTATGTGTTTCTTATTAATGTAACGTTTAAACAAAATGACGACCTTCTTTGTAGTGTAATATTTTATTTACTTGTATTAATACCACGAACGTATCTGACTGTGAATCCAATGTTCATACTATGCATTAAATTTAAATTATATGTTCAACTTTCATTCACAAAGAATAGCTATGTTCTGATATTCATTGTATACGATTACAAATTTCATAAATTTTACTATTCTTTATATAATCTATATATCTCTTTCTTTCACTCTCTCCCTCAACTTTCTCAGGTTTTTTCACACACCCCTTCTCTTTCATGGGTGTTATTCTGCAGTCAAAAACTTTTTTCTGTGATAAAAAAATCAGTTTTCTTCTCCACATAAGAATTCTTTCTTTCCCACTTTATTTTCATTTCTACTGACTAGCAAAAAATGTATTTATATTGCAGTTTAATATCTTAAATCATGTTAAATTTTTCTGTTTGTACATTATTTTTACAACAGTTAAATGAAAAATGGGACTCTCCCAATTTTTCCAAAAAAAGGCGATTGTATATATGTATATATCCATAATATATGGGCAGATTGAGTGACTAAATAGAAGCCCTTCGAAGGGTCATTGAAAAGAGTAACCCTATGAAGAGAATATCTCTTTGTTTAGCATTGATAAAATGAAATGGAAACTGAATTGGTCACAAATCAAGACAGGTTAGCCTCCAAATGCCAGTATGTAAGGAGTGGTTGAAGGGAGGAATTATAAAGGAAGACCTAAGCTAGGTTATGAGAGATAGGGTAAGGTGTTAAGGTAAAGAATTATTAAGGAATAGAGCGATTGGGAGGGAATGAATGGCTTGATGAGCCGGAAAAAAGCCTCCGGTTGTTAACCCATTCCCATTATGATAGTGATATAATAGCCAATATAATATATTATAGCCATATAACCAAAAATCTCATAGTTAGTATCATTAAAATATTACAAAATACGCCCGAGTATACGAGTGCGCAATTACTTAAACTCAAAATATCAGTACAGAGTACCTCAAAACCCGACGCGTACGAAAGCCTGTTCATACGAACTAATCGCCAGTGCATTATGAATAATGACCTAGACCCAATACCTCCTTCTGTTTTGTTCTTCCTCATTGACGTCACACCACAAAAGTCGTAAATACCCCCCCCCCCCCCCNAAACCCCCCCCCCCCCCACACTCAGTTATTCTTCTCTCCCGAAGAGCATAATTCGTAATCGGTATTATGCGACCACCCCGTTAGTCCGGTCGATCCGACAATAAGCGTAAAATTGCATAAATATACGCAAGGATAAGTCGTTCTAGGGACTCATTCATTCCGCGTACTATACGCGATAACAATAAACTAAAATAAACAATGTAAACTTTACATTCCCTGCCACTCGCTAAAAGGCGGCTGACAGTGTATTTTTGTAGATGTTGATTTAAAACATTAAAAGTGTTCCAAATTCATGCAATCGGGCGAGGATGTTCTTACTCTACGGTGTTAAGTATAAACATAACCTCTCTGTCTATCAAATGTCTGCAAACCGATAATATTTACGAACCCTTATTTCAAATCGAGTCGAATCTCTGTGCTTGGTAGATCCTTAATGTTAAAAAGCGAGCTTTAATAAATTAAAGCAACAGTTTTCAAGACTCTTCCTTGACGTAATGGCGTCTAATCACTTCCTACAGTATTGTAAAAGTTTGGTAACCTCTACGCGGAGGGAACGCACAAATTTCCTTAAAAAATGTAGAGCTCTTGTATATGTGGGTGCGGAGATATTTAAAAATATGTCCAGAAAGTTATAGCGGTAGGATTCGTCCGAAGCGCGAACTCGAAAATCCGTCCAGATATTTCTCAAGGAAGGAACAGGTGCTTGGCGTGAATCGCGAAGGAGAGCCAGGGAGAGAAATCATTGGAAGGAAAAAAGTATGGGATCCTATGACGTAAATAAAGGAGTCGAGATTTCTCTCTGGCCAAGGGCCAAGTGTATTACTACCAAAGAAGACAAGTCGAAAATAACATCCACGCGCGTTAGAATTTGAGATGAAACGTATAAGGTGACATTTTATATCTGAAAAGAGATTATCACCCAAATTCCCAAGTATCCGACTTACCCTTAGATTCGAGGTAAAGAGCACTGCTGATGTTATTTTAAATTATGATAGCGATGCTGGAAATTCTCTACAGGGCTCTCTGTGGGTTTGCAGATTGTACCAAGCACAAGGGCACTCCATCAAGGGAGTCCTCACTTTAAATTAAACAAAAATGATTGAATATATGTCCTCACTAATATCCGTCTTCAATTCATAATTTTAATCCCAGAAGAACTAAATTTCCAATTTCTTCTTTTACTATGACCTTCGTTTATTGTTTTGATTTTGCAACTTCCTTTGATTAAGCAGTGTACCTATTCTTATCTGTATCATTCTGTAGCTTTTAGTAGATTTTTCACAGCTCCAAAAGAGGTCACATTAGACAGGTGGTCACTATAGCAAGGATAGTTCAGCCTACCAACACGTGCAGACTTATTCACCGGTTTGTTTTCTTCCTAAATTATCTACAAACGATTTCTCGTACAAAAAAAGGTGAAAAAAATCGGGAATTCTAATTATAATATTATAATACCCCAAGCGAAGAGAGCATTCTTCTGAGCTCCCGGATAAGTGGGCAACGCGTTCGACTTCTGAGAAAGTGGTCCCGGGTTCGATTCCCGGTGGAGGTTTACATGCGAAATGGCCTAACCTGTCGAAGCTATTTTAACAATACTACTACTACTAGAACATTCTAACGAAAAAAACAGCCGGCCGATACTGCAAGCGTTGATATTAGGAAAGTATTTGTAAAAAAATAATAATGGAGTGCCATTGCATAAAAAACTGGACTGTAACTGCAGCTGAGAGGAGATAACCAGATGCAATAGAAATGAGGTGCTGCAGAAGGATGTAATTAATTATTTCCATTTTTCTTTACTTTTTCCCTTTTCTGTTTTGCTTTGTTCCTTTCCTGCACATAATTATGTGTTTCTTATTAATGTAACGTTTAAACAAAATGACGACCTTCTTTGTAGTGTAATATTTTATTTACTTGTATTAATACCACGAACGTATCTGACTGTGAACAAAGAAGGTGAAAAGAGCACTCTAATATACAACTGAGGAGAAATTAGTCGCTATTCCACTACCTGTGGAACACCAAATTGCAATCGTAATGTTAGAATTTGTTTGATGAGTGGTCGACAGCTAAAACGAATCTTCGAAGGTTAGATACTCAAATCGCTATGCTAAATGAACCATTCATCGACGTCCAGAAATTGGCATAACATAAAATTTAACTTCTTCCTCGAAAAAGTCTACAGAGAAGAAACTGTCATCGAAAAGAATCACTTTGTAACGGCTCAACAGATTCTTGGTACTGAAAATTATCTGTTTTCCCCCTAAGTCAAAATCGCAGTTACATGCGAAACTAGTTCCAGTTCTCCCGCAATAAAATCGCCCTCGTTATGCATTTCACGTATTTACATTCCGTTAGAAACACTCCGAGTGATACACTTTCTATTCATTCCAAGAATCGATCGAAAAGTCCATTAATTATCCGCGGTGAGGATCGAGTTAAATACGTAACAATTCCACATGACCTGCAGATTCTTAATGACACTTTCACCGTTAGCAACAAGTGTGATTACAAATCAGTGCTATCAGTACTAGAAAATCTTTGAATTGAAACTACGTAATAATTTTTTTAGTTTCTACCCAATGTTTCCATTAATATTTAAAAAATATTTATTAAT
>KZ308464.1:267480-291482 GCA_000376725.2 Ladona fulva | reverse complement strand
CTCTCTATCTCTGTTGTTTTATATATATATATATATATATAGTCCTCCCAAGAAGTTTTAAATTTTCTATGTGTAGGAGAGTTGAGTTATTGGGGGGCGTTCTGCTTCTCTGAGGGAATATTGGACAGATGTAAATCCGTTGATTACGAACTCTTTGGTATTATGGACGAATCACTAAGAGCTATTCAGTTAGGCATATTTCAGTCCCACTGCATTCAAATACTACAATCTATTATTATTTTGAGTTAATTTATTCGCTTCCACCCAGAGCGTTATTTATATAAGATCAAAATGACTCTCAAATGGCCTATATGTTCTGGTAATGAGAATATTGGTCGGTATAGATAAAAATACAGTGAGGATACCTGAAAATGCATTACACCTAAGAATTAGAATGTGTTATTCCAATCAAAGTTATGAAAAGCTATGCTAATTTCAGACTATATAAGAGACTAGGACAATCATACACGATAAAATAATGAATACCTTTATTTTCTACCTTGAAATAGTTTTCTATCTCTCGTAGATGCACCTTTATAAGTAAATAAATAGGGTATGGCAACATTGATTTTGACTTACAAATGTAAATTCCCCTGCAATGCACAATATTGTTTAGAAATGGTTAGAAAGTTTTTTGGAAGCTGTCAATTCAAATATTGTTAGTTTATGATGAGTTCGCGTAAGTGGTAATGACCACGCTCTGTTCAGAATGGTTTTGAGAGATTAACTTAGCTTAGTGAAGCAGGTTGATTTATGATTGGATCTCTTAGGTTTACGGTGAAATCTCAAAGTTTATGTTTGGTTTGCTTTGGTTCATAATGAGGTGACTTAGATAACAATGGAACCGCTTATTTGTCTAATAAGAATGAATGGAATATTAAAGGTGCAATTAGTTTTACGAAGAGTTAGCTATAATTATGGAAAGACCTTTTAGTTTTATGAAAAGTGCCCATAACTTATGATAGGAACGCTAAGTTATATATGTTCTATTTTGTATTATGATAGGGCTGACTACTTTTCTGAAAACTGTGCTTAAATTATGATAGAATCGCTTACTTTTATGACATGTAGTCTTGAATTATGGTAGGACGGCTTAGTTTTATGATAGGTTAGCTTGAATTATAATAGAATGACTTAATTTAATGATAAGTTAGCTTGAATTGTGTTTGAATCGGTTAGATCTATGATAAGTTAGCTTATACGATGATAGAACTTTATTAGATAAATAAACCTGAATGATAGGATAATTAAATCGTTACCTTTTTCCGGATAATTAGCCTTTCATAACAAGCCAAGGCAGTTATCTATTGCGGAGCGAATGAAGTATCATTTCCACTGCTCAGTACCTCAGCCGTGTATGTATAAATCATTCTAACCTAAGAATATACCTTTAGCTAAACATATAATTACTATTTTCCCTTATTTTTGATGGAAAATGGTTTATAAACCATTAATAATTATAAATAAACCTTTGGTTTATTTATAATTACAGTCATGAGCAAAAAGACTAAAATTGCAGCGTAGCATAAGATTAGGGACACTCCTAAAACTCTTTCAGCGGAATATGTTGCATCACTGTAAAGAGTCCCTCCCTCTGCTAACAGTATTGCTTTCGCTGCGAAGGGTGTGTGAGATTCGGTATAAAGGAATGGTTGCAGGGGAATCGGCTCCGTAGCTGACACACATTTAGAAGGACGGAGCTAATTTTAAGAACAACAAATTTGGAAACGTTACATATACGCGATGGCAGCTCTAATATACGAGTTATGGACAGTGCAGATTCAATGAATTCGCTTTTTAGAGTCGTCAAACAAGTCGAATACGTCTTTTTACCACAAAATCAACATTATGGACCTCCGATTCGCTAACTGAAAGAGGACAGGTGCATGAAGCAATCATTTTTCTAACCTACTGTCACCAACATTATCACAAATATGCCCTATATATAATCTCAGAAAACTGTTCCAAAAAGTGATATCGTACCTTATCGGATATTTCTCATGGATCTTTAATAATAATGTAACAATTAAAATTAACCTTTTCAATGTTGCGTAAATTCAATATCAATTTATATTCATCTTTTAAANCACTAATTGAAAATCTAACTTTAAATTTCTGCATATTCGTTAGCTTCACTTCACTTCAACTTACATATTGCATAAAAACAAAAATGATTTCGATAAAGTCAATTTATTTTTTAGGACCATTGTCTTGATATAATCGAATCATTTTCATTAATTTAATTTTCAGTGCGCAATATTATTTTAAATAATATTTTTTAAATATCCATTTTTTTATTAACATTGACCAAAAAGATAATGTAAAAAGTTTCTCTTTTGAAATCGGAACACCGACGAAGTCAAAGTTGTATTACACTGTTTTCTTTACATCAAATTCGTTAAATCATAGTATATTAACCATTCCTCTCCTTAAAGCGATATATTTAAAATTAATATTTAAAAAAATATCTATTTGTGTACTAAGATTAACATACGTGATAATGTAAATATTTTCTATTTTGTAATCGAAGCACTGACGATGTCAAAGTTGTATTAAACACTATTTTCTCAATTTCAAGTTCAATCGTTTTAAATTAAACAATTGTCTCTGGAAAGCATCATGATTTAAAATAAAGTTCTTAAGAATTTATATTTGTGTACAGAGTTATAGAAGAAGGGTATAGAAATAAGCTTCTAGTTTGACGATTTCGACAGCCAATATGGAAGATGTTGAACATTTTGACCTCTTTAACTGTAGCATGCAAGAGGACATGCAGGAGAATATTTTTCATCTTTTATGTCATTTGTTTTGACAAAATTTCTTTTGCAACAAAATTCTAAAGAATAACGAGGGTAACGTGTCATTTTCTGTCACGAATTGCTCTACCTTGAAGTTGTAGACATTGTAATTGCTGTAAACAACAAGGACAATCTCCGAGAGTCATCGAAAAATCTTTCCAGGAAATTCATCGTTAAAACAGATAGTTACTTCTGGTTTTTCTTCCAGTAGAGTATCCGAGACACTAAAAGAGTTGATTGGGTAATGTGTGAATACGTTCCTTGCAATTCCCCTATGGCTAGTCGAGCAGTATAAATCTAAATCTAACCTTACTTGACAGTAGTTATCAATTTCTACCTGACCAACGGCTTAATAGATTGAATTCAAACTCAAACTTTATAGGTGATAGTAATTAATCAGTAACTCGTAATTTAAGGAATGCGATTGAAGAAATGCCAATTTAATTCTTATTCGCCTGTGGTAAATCCCTCGTTTCATAATATGAAGACGCAGCTACAACTGAGGACACTTTCATTTTTTTCGTTACTCTTTCACTATATATTGTATGATGATCTACACTTGCATTAACTCGAAGGAATTCTCCAAAGACTCACAAGAATGCGGTCAAATCGGAGTCGGTCATTAGGAACAAATTTGAATGCAGTGCAGCAATATTGGCTGTCGAAATTGACAAAATAGAAGCTTATTTCAGTACCCTTCTTCTATAATTCTATACAATAATAGATAATCCTAAAAACGTTATTTTAAATAATGTTGCTTTCCGAAGACAACTATTTAAATTAAAAGAGTTGAATTAAAAATTGAGAAAATAGCGTTCAATAGAGACCACATTCCTGCCCAAGACTCTTTTTCGGATTCCCATCCTACGTTTCTTTTTCTTTCAATTAAAACTGCTCGTCCAAAATTTCTAGGGATATAGGTCCCTC
This sequence comes from Ladona fulva, assembly GCA_000376725.2. Taxonomy (NCBI): domain Eukaryota; kingdom Metazoa; phylum Arthropoda; class Insecta; order Odonata; family Libellulidae; genus Ladona; species Ladona fulva. The sequence continues at coordinate 287,757 of KZ308464.1, read as the reverse complement.
TGATGAATCATTCGAAAGGGTTACCCTGAGATAATCCACCGAGCCCGTTAACCGTGGTTCCACTATATGTATAAATTGAACTCCCTATGTGTAAATACTATTCAGTTCTAATAGATAATTGCTCTTTGAGGATATTGCAACGTTGAAAACGAGAAAGCTAGATAGCCGAATTCATAGAAGAGTGGTCTACAGTATGTGCATTTGCGATCAGCGCTCCCCATACATTTTGAGCCCTCCTAAAGAGATTCTTTAATAAGGGAAAGTTAGCTCCTCATTTGCATAAAATTGTTTTATGTTCCCTTTCCCTTCTGAATTTAATTCGCGGCACGTTTTTACACGCATTTCGTTAAAGGAAACATAAAAAATAAACCAATTTTCATTTTCTCCACCCTTGGATTAGTCAACGTGAGATTCTTTCTGATTTTCGGTTCTCTTCAACGTTCGTCTTTATTTGATAACTCATGGGCAAGGAATGAGATATGTTGATACATTGAGGCTTGAATTTACTAATAACAGTTTATTGTATATTGGAATTCGTAAAACGGTTTAACTTAGAAAGAGCTTGCTTTGAGCTTGTCAACTCAATAACGTCTTTCTGTATTGCGCCATTTCCAGTAGATATTTCCGCGTCCCACCAGTACAAACTTAAAATCCGCAACTTTTGGGTCTTTAACTTAAACTTTAACGATTTTCAAATAGAAAGGAGAGGTGGACATGGCCTTAACCTCCTAAGAATAATGTTTCTCCGAATACTATAAAGGTTGAAGTAATTAATAAATTGTTAATTATAGTGCTCACGTATCAACCAATACTCGGTGTTTCCCTTGTGTTTTCGACTACTCGAATGCCGCGGCAATTTTGCTAGAGTATGTAGGTTATACTATAACGGGGACTTAGCGGATGAAACGAGTGCCCGCGAATTCGAGAAAGTGCAGCGCAAGGCGAAAGTATTTGTTAAAAAGTGCTACGATAGAAAAAGAAGCACTACGAAAATGCTCTCAGATGCAGTTTGTGAATATTTGAAAGAAATGAGATTAGAAGCTAGACTCCGATTGATTGATAGATTCAGAGAAAAGACCTTTCTGGAAGGCAAGGCTTGAGGAAATGTGTTTTGACTTTGCATGGAAAAGCCGTGCGGCCGAATCCCAAGGTATAACAGGACGCGGCATTGTAGTTCAGTGGTTAAAATACCTGCCCGAAATATGGGAGACCTGGGATCGAGTCCCAGTCATGTCGCTATTTTTCACACCTGCAATTCCTTATTTGGGGAAGACGTCATCGGTATTATGAGACCCTCTGCTGCTTCGGCGATCCAAAAATGAGCGTAAAATAAGAGAAACAGATACGAGCGAATAAATTCGTTTTATGGCCTCATTCTTTCCGCAAATGATACGCGACACTAAGCTAAAGGCATAACTGGAATATTGTTATTATTGGCCATACACCGAAAGGCGGCTTGTAGAGCCTTTATGTAGATGTGGATACTCAAACCTCAGATCTTAAAATCATATGCAATATCATCAACTAGGAAATTATTGTCTCGCTTGAAGCTGGTGGATTTTAAAGCAGAGGAAAAACTTATCTAAAATTTAAACACATGAGTTAATCTATGGGAAGCGAAGAGGTTTTTCAACGTTTAGGATCGATGGAAGAACGTTTGAAACTAATACGTGTATACCTACGTACTGCTTCTTTCAAAAATTCGTAAATTGCCTAGGGGGTAATTAAGATCAAGGATGCCTGCAATTAAATGAGAAAAGGTCAGCGTAAACTTTGCAGCATGGTCTCCCCCTACTACGCTTTCTTACAGCTCGACGTCTGCCGCATGATAACCGATAACTTGAAAACAGATTCTTCAAATAAGGATTCTCTTAATTATGAGATAATTTAGGAGCGGATTTTCCATTCGCGGAGCCTCGTTCATGTTTTTCCTACGCAAATCGGATCTGAATAGCGACTTACTAATTTTCTGCTTTAAAATTGGCTATCCGCAATTTTAGATGAATTCATAAAATAGAATGATTGTAGGTAAATTGTGGAAGTAATGGAAAGGAAGTCCCCGCTTACTCCGTTGCCTGAGGCGATTGGTGACATGCCAAACATATTTAATTTGACATTTACATGTATGCTAAACATCCTACAAAAACAAGCAAAAAATAACGTTAGCATGTCTAGCTGCTATCTAATCCAGTGTTACTTAATCGGTGGGATACGTACTAGTGGGGTTTACGAGCTTATTCGTTAGTAATGGAGCAAGTTGGGGCCCACGATAGCCAAGTAGGCAACGCGTTTAATTTCGGTGAAAGGCGGCCCAGGTTCGATTCACGGTGGGAGCCTACGTGAGGCTACGTAAGCTTTTGAAACACTTTTAACAATACCAAACTCGAGTAAGTTGGATTATTTTATTTGTTTCAGAAATTTATTCTTCAAATATTTTGCTTCATTGCGAACAAATCTACCGAGAATTTCTCTGCTAATCACCCGCAGAGACTTCGTGAAATTTAAACTAGGATTAGAAAAACAAAGCTTTTTTGATAGGAATAAAAAGCACTTTAAAATTCCACAATATATAAACATTCATACATTGTGAAATTTTTACACTTTTTTATTCCTACCTGATGGAATTATACATAATGACGGCTTTTACCATTGATCAAAGCTTTTCCCCCTCAACGGGACTTGGGTGTTTCGAGAAAATAAAAACTAGGAATTGAAACCACAAAAGTTAGGAGGCGCGGAGGATTAGTTAAAATCTCTCCTCTAAACATCTACATAATAAAACAAACACCAACATTTTTCCGCACGAAGTATTGTAATGAAAATATAGATACAGTATAGAGCGAGGTCTCGTATAATATCGCAGATATTACTTCGGATGTAACAAAGTAAAAAATGCGTAGCTTATAGAATCCTTATCATGTTATCCTTGTAGATGTATCCATTTCCACGAGTATTTCAAGTATCTCATCTTAGAGAACAGGGGTTGGATGAAAAGTAGTGGTAACATTGTTATAATTCGTACCTGCTTTTATTGACAGCAGATCCCCAAATCACATACTCTTAATAACACCTCGTAAACACACCTAAAACTTCATACTTTTCCACAGGGACTTTAATTCGCGACCGGTTTCGTAAGAGTACTTACAACCTCAGGCACATTCATCACATCAAGCACAGACAATGTAAGTACGCTTACGAAACCGGTCTCGAATTAAAGCCCCTGTGGAAAAGTACGTTTCTTTTATTCTGCAATTTCTTTCCACGAAGTCACGCCTACGGATATCGATATACTTTTAATAATATTGCCTTTTATTATATAAGGTGCTCCTTTAAGAAAGACTTGTAAAGTTTGCTATCGTTGCAAGAACAAATCGTTTAGAAAGAGATAAACATCGGAATATGTGTTCCCGAATCAGAGAGATTCGGGAACACATATTCCGATGTTTATCTCTTTCTAACATAGCAGGCGTTACAATTTAAGTCCTAAATTTTGGGCGGATAACAAATATAGACGAATACAGACAGTGTTATTCGTCTCTTGCGTGTTCACCAGTTCGGCTAACTAGTTCGGCGATCGGTCTGATCGTACTTAGGAATTCTCACAGCGATAGCAGGCTAACAGTATTTCCTAAGGCTGTGAAAAGGGACAAAGGACAATGAGCTCCTCACGAACTCTTTAAATCATTCTTAAGCGAATCTTTAGCACTTCCTGAACAGCATTAACCTTTAGCATTTTCCTCGTAAGCAGTGGACGAACGAATAAAAATCAATCAGAAATGTAAGACACGAAACGGTCTGGAATCCTTTATATGAGAAAAGACGTATCTTACAGGTTGGTTTCCGAATCACATAGATCTGAGACATGTTTGATTAAGAGTACGTGAAGCGGAGAGAGAAAATCTTTCGTTTCCTTTAGTAGATTCCGCGAGAGAAGAAATCTCTGACATTTATATTATACCTCTTAATCGACTTTTCATTCCGAGTGGTTTATTTCCCCGTAAACGGCTATCTCCTCCACTGAAGTGGCCTAAAAGGAATTTTCAAACTCAAAATTTTAATTTCTATAAAAATTCTTGATTTTAAGATTGTTGGTCGAGCTAATTTCACTGAAAATCGATTTAATTCATCGGCAGACTAAATTATTTGTTCGTTCACTCGTATTCTTTTCTATTCAGAAAAAGATCATTTTATAGGTGACCATATGGTCTTTATAAGACACCATAATCAGTTCGAAAAAGTCATGGCGAGGGTGGAAGAATTTTGTTTTTGTAGTTCCAAACCTTTACCCACGGCACAGTTATACATTAATCAAAGTTTGCGATAAAATAAACTGATCGTCAATTAGGTTTAGTAACAGTCAAAATCAACAAAGTAGGAAGCGGCAAATTTTTAACAGAAAACTTGAAAATTTATTATCGTAAGTCCTTATTTACCATAAAACATAACATTGATATCTTGAAGTAACTCACAAATAACTCAACACAAATATGAGAGCATAAGATGATTTTAATAATAGAAAATAGAGTATAACGTTTCCAAGAGTTATCTTGGAAAATTAAATTCTGAAACTTTATCTAAATTTCGTGTTATCTTTTCCGCTTGAAGTTTCATTGCCAATTCTCACGAGAGAGAGGTCGCACAGTCTTTGTTTTAAAGAAAATTTACTTCTAAAATGGATACCATTAGGTCAGTTTTGTCCTTCCCCATTTTTCATCAGAATGACAACAACACTGAACTTTAGTTTTGTTAATTTGGTAAAAGTAATCTGAGATGGAATACTTGAGAAACATTTCGAATGGAATATTTTAAGAAGTGGTTTATTACGATTCTTTCAAATAGCAATAAACCAATGATGATCTGAATAAGAGTTATCGATATTTATGCACTACAAATCATAATTTAAAAATTTAATTTGATCTATGCCGCCGCAATTTTGCCAATTGCCACCCTTCGTAAACTTACAGCTGATTTTAACGTGTAACGTAAATTAACACCCACATCCGCAATATATGTGGAAGAGAACTTAAAAAACTCGGCTTCGTTATAGAAGCAGTCGTTTGGAGCGAAGAAAAACTTCACCGGCGATGTTACTTTGCGTTAATTAGGCCTCACCGAGTGTATGCGTGAGATAGAAGATATAAACAAAGCATACATTTACGAAACAAGTTCAGAGAAAGCACGTTCTCAGAGGATGTAACCGATATTATGCGTCCTCAATATTACATAGGCCGTATTAATATTGCGACGAAGATCAGGAAAGTAGATGCAAAACGAATCAGAAATTATTTTTTCACGAACGATACGCAAAAGAATCGATTACGGGAAAAGAGTCATGGAGCATGCACCCCCTGCCACACGCCGAAAGGCAGCTTACAGAGAACTATCGTAGACGTAGACAAACATCCCGAAGAATACGATAATGCGATCGCACTGCTTATGCATAAAGTAAGTTAGAATCGAATCGTACTTCGGAGACGACAATCCTAAAAATGCCACATGAAAAAGAAGTGTATGGCAATTCACTGTTTGGGAAGCACTGAGAGCTAATTACGGCGCACAACCGTGATGGTGTTTTTCCTGAAAGCGAGATTTGAGTTTTCTTCGACGAGTGTGAATTATTCTATTTCGTCCGAGGTCAAGATACATTCCCTGATTTTTAAAACTCATTAAACGTTTTACTACGCAACGTCCACAAAAATAGCTAGTTCAGACTGACATTAACATGTGTCAAACAATACTACTTTGCTTTCTAAGAACACCTTCATAAAAAAGAATAAGATTTAGCTGTGAAATCAATTTTGTCGCCATAATTAGTGCAATTAATCATCATTCCTAATTAATTACAAGGAAAACATTTATAAACATCAGTTCCATAGTTTCACAAGTAGTTGCATGGCTTCCGACTTCGCACGATGACTCTTACTGCTATATTAGTAGTATTTTTAAAATTGCCTCCTTATCTGAGATCATTTCACGTATATGGGTCCCCACCGGGACTCGAACCCGGGACCGCCTTCGCTATAGGCAAACGAGCTACGAACTTAGCTATCCGGGGACCTTCCTTCCAATGAAAATGAATTTTATCACAGTGGTAACGTTCCAGAGGTTGGAGATACATTAAAATTATTCGGAGGTTAGAAAAATGTTCGTCCATCTTTTTTACGCGCAAATGGTAAACATTTTCGCTCGAGCCGAAAGCAACTGACGTGAAGTGTGCTAGAAAACACTAACTTTACCGGGGGATACCCTGCTGTAACGGTGTAGCTAATCGCAACCTGCACTCATCCTTGTATCATTGGGGGTGTCTTTCATGTTACTTGCCACGTAACTATTTAAGCAGCCGTGCTATTATTTTCAGTAGCCGAACTAAGACAGGAGAAACGATGTTATATAATACTTTGGCTACTTCTGAGCGTGAGCATTCGGGACTCTGTTCTTCCATGACGATATTTTGAGACTATTTTGAAAACAGCATACATTCTCTTTTTCCGAAACATTTTTATACTTCGTGCAAACCGTGAAAAGTCTTTCAATCGAAATAAATTGTTCATCGGTGTAAAAAAGTAAAAAAGTGAGCAACATAATTCTAGCAAACCAGGGGGCTTAGTGAAATACAACTTGAATAATCGGCTACCGAAAATTCAAGTTATTTGCCACCACTAACAAAATTCCGTAAAGGATTTTTCTTTATTTCATTTTTCGCCTGACATAATAACATCACATCATCGCAACATATCATCATATCATTTTGCTATTTTGGCCAACCTTCGTTTAAAATATCAATATAGTATACAAAGAATGCCCCTACCACCCCCGCCTTGCAGCTTCAATTCAATCTCTATTTTCATGTTTAAGTTTTCCACGGAGGAAACAGACGGTACTTCCTTATCTAAAAGCAACCTTTACTACTACAGTTCCGGGAATATTTTTCAATATCCCAATAACCGAGTCAAATAGCAAAAGGGTTAGGGTGCTGAAAAAGTGAGTGAAATGCTGCGGAACGTATAGAAAACTTGCACTACGTGGGTCAAACTTCGGGCGATGAGAACCGTAAAAAGAGGAAAAAAATATCCCACAATGTGGCCCGCCATTCGCATTCCAAGCACCGCCGAACACTAAGGCGGGTCGAGGGAAACATCTTCTTTTACATGCGGTTGTTGTTCCCTAGGGACAAAATACCCTATCCCACTCCTTCTCAGGGATCAGTAGCAAATTACGTGGTAGGCCTTCGAGGTGATGAGTTTCCTCGCGAAGTAATCCCCTCCTTCGCCCTTTCGGTGCTTTGTATTCAAAGACGAGGCCGCTTCCCACCTCCCGACAACTCTTAGCGAAGTGAAAAAGCACTTTTTGATGCTTAGTGGATTTTTCCCCCGTGTCGGGATCCTGTCACCGGGAATTACGCCAAACCCTTTCCCACATGATTTACGCGGAAAAAAACGCGCTGCGGAATGTTCTCCTCCCGCTGATCCCACCGAGAGTATAAGGAACAAGTATTTCCAATCGTGACGATATAACCGAGATCGGAAAAAGGTCCGCTCGAGTGGTAGAAGCGTTGGGTGTATCGTCAAACATTTCGAAACAAATTCGTCGGGGACCCCGTATCCTAATCATATTTCTCGGCTACGGCGCCTTTAAATTTCTCTCTGCAAATCCTTCCTTTCTCTTTTATCGACAATAACGTGTCTCTATTGCATTTTTATCTCCTTGCCCGTGTTCATTTCCTTATTTCAGTCCTCTCCAACCAGTTTGCAGTGAATAGGCTGTCGGTTTGCCCCTTAATTAGGGTTGCCGTGGGCTCCCAGACAGCTAAGCGCGTTCGCCTTCTGTGAAAGCGGTCCCGGGTTCGATTCCCGGTGGGACCCCATATGTGCGAAATGACCTCAGCTATCGATGTACTTTTAATAATACTACTAAAACAGTGGCTGCCTTCTGGAGGTTCCAAAACGGGAGATGTATACACGTGGAGCTTTCTGAAACCGGAGATTATGACTTTGAATGTACAGCAAATGATGTAATGATAATCATCACCTTAGATGTTTAAAATGCATCGGAAATTGTAGACAAAGTCACTTATTACATTTATCAGATATTGTGTTTAAATAAATAATAAAGCAACGAATCTCATTTAAAAGGTTTTAATATAGAACAATGGGGACTCGCTTTATAACAAAGGCAGAGGGCAATATGAAATATATGAATATATAAATAACGAGCTATAACGAGCTCTAACGAAAAGAGCCTTTGTGAAATAGGGGCCAGGAATCTATAAAGAATTCAAAAAACTCGTCATGAATTCCAAAAAATATTACATCATTTAGGGATGACCCATTTATTGAAATACGAAATATCTACACATACCAGAAATTTCTGTCGTACAACATATAATATGACATGCGAATATTTACTAAGTGTATTCCACAGTTTTAAAAATATCCTTACTGCTTAATATACAACGCTGAAAACGTTCAGAGACGAGATGAACGGCAAAAACCGGAGCCTTCTTACGAAAACCGGTAAGGTGGCAAACCTTGTTTCAGCTCATATATAATATTAATNCACTTCCTCCCTCCAATATGTTTCTTTCACCGTTCTTCACAATTCTATATCATCATAAACGTCTCATATTTCTTTCTGTCAGTTTTCCCAATTGTGTAAGTCTTTGGTCCATACGAAAACAAACGAAAAAGTACATTTCATCAACATCTTTCTTATTTTAATGTCCATCTTGCTTTTCAATATTTTTTTCATTCTGCTGAAAGCCATCTTCACCATTTCTACTCTTTCTTTAACTTACATTCTGCTTATCTAATTACTATTCTTCACACTGTCTATATATTTGAACCTCTCACTTAGTTTAACATTTAACTCAGCATTAAATTTAATCTTCTCCTTCTATCTCCATGGTCTTTGTATGTTTTCAATCTATCTTTAGCAATCTTTGTTAGTCTTCTCCATTGACCTCTTTCAACTTCTTGAACTTCTGGACCTTCATCTGGGTCTAAAGCAGGAGTTCTTAGCTAGGGGTGAATCCACCTCTGATGTTTCAAGGTATTATGATAAAAAGGAATTTCTTCCTAGATAGTTAGATAAACAAACAAATAAAAGATCATTTTTTAAGAAATATCTGGGATTTCATTTCAAAAGATTTCAACAAACTTTATAATTTTACAGTGCAGGGAGTCCAGTTGTCATTCTCCAAAGTTTATCAAAATAGATATTTTTAGAAAGTGTGTGAGAACGCATTTTGAGAATTCAGAGTTTGCCAGCAACCGATAAGGTTAAAAATCACTGGTCTAAAATTATCATCAGCAAGCAGTACCTAATTTCTCAAAGAGATACCAAAAATTAAGTCAATATTATGACGTAAAGTTGAAAGGAAAAGAATATTAACCGAGCTAGAACAGAATTTAGTTTTAGCCACTATTTATCCAGCCACTATAGGTTCAAGGAAAACACACTTAATATTTCAGTTAATAAAAAAATTTTGAAAAGAATCATACTTTAATTTGAACTCTAGCAACTATCATATCAATAGGCAACATATGTATATGGATTAACTTTGGAAAATCATGCAAGCAAAAGTTTTGCAAAATTAACCTTTAAAGATCTGGATAAGGATTCTACTTAGGATATCAAATAGCAGCAGTTCGGGATTGTAAATTACAATGACTATAATTTATATACATTTCATTTCATTTCTGATAGATTTCAGAGAACCATCCTAAATTTATCAATATGCAATCTATATTTCAATCAAGATTAGATCATCTGTTTTGTCTGATTATTCATTCATCCTCTCCCAATAATTATCTAGAATAATTGAGAGTTCACTGCATGTGAAGTTTATCAATTACTGAGTACCTACTCTGCAAATAACATTGTGTTTAATATTTAGAAAATTTAAGTGATGCAGTCAATTTCTTAAATAAAATAGTAATAAACTAATGTGTGAAAGCATAATCACATGGAAGGCCATAAAAATGAGAATACAACTCTAGTTGGATATGTAAAATGAGTTTTAGTAGTAATTTTAAAAGTGCTTTGGCAGCTAAGGTCATTTTTGCACATGAGCCCATATCAGGGATTGAACCTGGGACCACTTTCACCAAAGTCAAATGTATTACCCACATGTCTGTCCAGAGTCCCTACAATGAGTTTTATTGCCATTAATTTGTAACATACAATTTAACCCCCATCATCCTTACTAATGATGACAGAGTGATTCCCTTCAGGTAATCAAATTATGGATAGATAAAAATTGCAACTATTCCATTTTAAAAATTTCATTCCATTCTAATTCCATTATTAATTACTTAATTGAAACAAATAAGAAAGAGGTTGATGAAATACAGCTTTCGTTTGTTTTCAAATGGATCAAAGTCTCATACGATTGGTAAAACTGACAGAAATAAATTCGAGACATTTATGATGTTACAGAATTGTGAAGATAGTTGAAAGGAACATATTGGAGGGAGGAGGTGAGAAATGAGGATATTTTGCAGTGCTTTGAAGAGGAATTCTTAGAAATTATCAAAAATACACAATGAATAGAATAGGACACTTTTTAATGCATAAGAAAGAATTGAAGACTGCAGTAAAATGATTGGCAGAGAGGAAGAGAGAAGAAGAAGAGCAAAGAAGAGAGGAAGAAGAAGAGCAAAGCTTTTGAACCAATTGCAAGTTGGAACAGGAAATGTAATATATAAGAGCAAGCAGTTGGAATAGAGGTAGAGATTGCACTAACAATGCCAAGGATAGGGAGGGGTATCTATGTCCTATCTATATGCTCCCTATCGACAGGGAGAACACCCAATGCTGATGATGAATACTTATATAAAACTAAATACTGCTGTTTTTTCTATTCAACATAATTACATTAAGGAGATTTCTCTCTTCTTGGTGATGAAAGAATTCGATCTTAGAATTGAAAAATACTCCTCAAGGGTTGTTTCATTATCATTATCACGTTCCAGACAAGTTTTCGAACATGTACTTGAAATAATTGTGTCCTGTTTCCATGTTCAGAAAAACACTTTCCATATATGTTTAGGAAACACTTCCCATATTATATGTGTTACATTATTTAATATGATAAGAATCTAGGAGTAAGGGTAGAGTAATGTAGGGGGAACATAAGTTGTGTATAAGGAATCACATCCTTTATTTGCTTCCGATAAATAAAAGTTTCTTCTCAAATCATGTTCCTATTTCTTAAGAATGGGTCAAAAAGTGTCCTATCCTATTCATCGTGTATTTTTTATAATTTCCATTAATTTCTCTTCAAAGTGCTGCAAAATCTGCTCATTTCTCACTTCCTCCCTCCAATATGTTTCTTTCACCGTTCTTCACAATTCTATATCATCATAAACGTCTCATATTTCTTTCTGTCAGTTTTCCCAATTGTGTAAGTCTTTGGTCCATACGAAAACAAACGAAAAAGTACATTTCATCAACATCTTTCTTATTTTAATGTCCATCTTGCTTTTCAATATTTTTTTCATTCTGCTGAAAGCCATCTTCACCATTTCTACTCTTTCTTTAACTTACATTCTGCTTATCTAATTACTATTCTTCACACTGTCTATATATTTGAACCTCTCACTTAGTTTAACATTTAACTCAGCATTAAATTTAATCTTCTCCTTCTATCTCCATGGTCTTTGTATGTTTTCAATCTATCTTTAGCAATCTTTGTTAGTCTTCTCCATTGACCTCTTTCAACTTCTTGAACTTCTGGACCTTCATCTGGGTCTAAAGCAGGAGTTCTTAGCTAGGGGTGAATCCACCTCTGATGTTTCAAGGTATTATGATAAAAAGGAATTTCTTCCTAGATAGTTAGATAAACAAACAAATAAAAGATCATTTTTTAAGAAATATCTGGGATTTCATTTCAAAAGATTTCAACAAACTTTATAATTTTACAGTGCAGGGAGTCCAGTTGTCATTCTCCAAAGTTTATCAAAATAGATATTTTTAGAAAGTGTGTGAGAACGCATTTTGAGAATTCAGAGTTTGCCAGCAACCGATAAGGTTAAAAATCACTGGTCTAAAATTATCATCAGCAAGCAGTACCTAATTTCTCAAAGAGATACCAAAAATTAAGTCAATATTATGACGTAAAGTTGAAAGGAAAAGAATATTAACCGAGCTAGAACAGAATTTAGTTTTAGCCACTATTTATCCAGCCACTATAGGTTCAAGGAAAACACACTTAATATTTCAGTTAATAAAAAAATTTTGAAAAGAATCATACTTTAATTTGAACTCTAGCAACTATCATATCAATAGGCAACATATGTATATGGATTAACTTTGGAAAATCATGCAAGCAAAAGTTTTGCAAAATTAACCTTTAAAGATCTGGATAAGGATTCTACTTAGGATATCAAATAGCAGCAGTTCGGGATTGTAAATTACAATGACTATAATTTATATACATTTCATTTCATTTCTGATAGATTTCAGAGAACCATCCTAAATTTATCAATATGCAATCTATATTTCAATCAAGATTAGATCATCTGTTTTGTCTGATTATTCATTCATCCTCTCCCAATAATTATCTAGAATAATTGAGAGTTCACTGCATGTGAAGTTTATCAATTACTGAGTACCTACTCTGCAAATAACATTGTGTTTAATATTTAGAAAATTTAAGTGATGCAGTCAATTTCTTAAATAAAATAGTAATAAACTAATGTGTGAAAGCATAATCACATGGAAGGCCATAAAAATGAGAATACAACTCTAGTTGGATATGTAAAATGAGTTTTAGTAGTAATTTTAAAAGTGCTTTGGCAGCTAAGGTCATTTTTGCACATGAGCCCATATCAGGGATTGAACCTGGGACCACTTTCACCAAAGTCAAATGTATTACCCACATGTCTGTCCAGAGTCCCTACAATGAGTTTTATTGCCATTAATTTGTAACATACAATTTAACCCCCATCATCCTTACTAATGATGACAGAGTGATTCCCTTCAGGTAATCAAATTATGGATAGATAAAAATTGCAACTATTCCATTTTAAAAATTTCATTCCATTCTAATTCCATTATTAATTACTTAATTTAAACAACACTCCTCTAAATCAAGGGTGTCAAATAACTGCTGGCTGGCTTATAGTAAATACAAAGCAGGCAGCATTACATGTAACTATGATTTTTATCAATTATGCTTCTCTATTTTCAGTTTTTCAAACAGGTATTTCAAGACATATCCACTTTATAGATAGGTTTTATTATAAAATCAATTTATTTTGTTCCGCTATCAAGAAACTTTTTTTTGTGCATTTACCTCCTGCCGTGGCGTTCCCTAAAATAAATTTACTCAACGCAGCACAGTGCCTTTTAACAGTGTCGAGTGATCTGGTAGCAATTAAACTCGATATGAAACACGGGTTCTACCAAATTAGAATTAGAAATGATTGTGTTAAATATTTTGGAATTTATTACGAGGGGAAGAAATATGTTTTCAACCGGTTACCCATGGGCTTAGCAATCGCTCCATACATTATGCAGCGATGGGTCGAAAGTGTTAAAATTGAGTTAGAATCAAGATTTCACTGCCTAATGATTCCTTATCTCGATGACTGGCTCATCATGTTTGACAAATTTGTTGTAAATCAAGATATTGTAAATAATGTATTAGAATTTTTGCAGCATGACCTAGGTATAACTTTAAATTTAAACAAAAGTATTTTGTCTCCTGTAACGAAGCTTTCCTATTTAGAAGTGAATAATAATCTGAGTGAAATGACCCTGCGAGTGAAGAAGAAAATGCAGGACAGAATTTTAGATCATTTACCTATGCTCCAACGGTTTTCTAGGAAAGACCTAGAGAGATACGCAGGGTTACTAAGTTGGATATTGTTTATTACTCGCATGCCTTTGTTTTTGGTGCGGGACGTCTTTTACAGGGACACCACTTGGTTAAACTTCCTACTGAAAGAAAAGAACATTCTCAAAAGGAAAATTGTGCTTGGAAGGTTTGAAAATGTGCTAACAGTCTATTCGGACGCCACACCAGGTACTGTGGCCTTCGTAATACCCGACTGGAACGTGACGAAAGCCTACAGATTCCGGAACCTGTACCATATAAACTTGATGGAAGCAATAGCAGCACTTCTGGCACTGAAATTTGTTCTAGAGACTCTGAATGACCTTAATCTTTCATGTTACGTAATAGAAATGTATACCGACTCTTTGGTAGCAATGTACACGCTCCGCAAAGGAAAGGGTATTTTGTTTAAGAATAATCTGTTACGCAAACTGTACCTATTTTGTATTTTGCAGAATAAAGGCCACCTTGTGACCTGGTGCCACGTGCCTACTGGAGCCAACCCTGCGGACGGGCCCTCTCGGGAGGCCCTCTTCTTTTAAATTATCCCCCGCGCCAGCCATGTTGGCCGGTTGGGCTTAAAAGGAGGGGTCTCCTCTCGGAGAGTGGCTTGTTGGCAGACAGTTGGTGAAGGGAGAGCACGTGGCACCAATAATAGCATAGAATTTGTTTGGCAAACATTTTAATCCAGGATTTTTCATCCTCAATAAGAAGAGAATTTATTTTTATGTGTTATATTATTAAAACAACAGTCGTTTTTAAATAGTGGTCCACACAAAGTTAGAGGGTCACATCTGGCCCACTGGCTACCAGTTTGACACCCCCGCTCTAAATCACAAAGAGCAATACCATGGTATAGTTTGACTAACATTAATATTCAGCCTTATCTTCACTAGGTCTTATAATGTCCAATTTTCTCTCTACAAATTTTACATAACTATCAATTCACGAAATGTGAACTCAAGGAAACATCACTCACTACAACATGTATGCAGTATGTCTCCTACTTATGCAGCCTTTACCCATCTACACCTGAGGCTCCCAACTTGGAGTTCCTCTACCCCTTGGGTGTAAGTAAATCTAGCCCAGGAGGTATGGTGAGATGTAGTTAAATCATTATATTATACTATAATAGTATTTTTTTAAATACTGTTTCAGGTGCATTATCAAACTGTTCCACAATGGTACTCTTTTGCAAAATACACCATACTATTCCATGCTGGTATTGTGACTAAATTTAAATATTCATTTCTTATAATGACAAATATGGGGTTTGGGACAACTCACTTAAATAACAGAGGGACTCAGGAACCAAAAACTTAAGGAGCCCCTGTTCTAAAGAACCCAATTTCATCAACAGATATTCCAAATTCAATCATATTATCATTTGATTACCTCCCAATTCAATATTACATGACAATATTTGCAGTTTATTCAAATGCTCAAAAGAAACTCTTTCATCTCATTCTACACTCCATACTAATTTGTGTAAGAGTTTGAAGACCTCCTTAAAGAATCTAATTCATTCTTTAGCAATAATGTGTGCTCTGTGTATGAATAATATGTAATTTCATGATTTTTTGCATGATTTCTGAGATTACTATAAATTCCCTACAATCATTACTTTGATTTTCAAAATATTTATCTCTTTTTGGTAGTCTATAATAAAATGTCAAACATGTTCACTTTGAACTTAGCATTTTCCTCTTTGTCAATTTAAATGGAGACCAAAATTAGCACATTTATGGTTTCTTTAGCAGCAAAATTTGAGTATAAACAAAAGGAAAGCATTTTGGATACACTAATCTAAACATCTTTTTATAACTTCATAAATTCAAGACAAAGTTTCAACCAAATAATTTTAAACTTAGCCTTCATAGGTACACTGCCTTTCAGAGGAAGAAGATGTTGACATTGGGGAATATTTGTAATCAGAGCTTACTTATATAAATTCAAATCTGATCAGACCACTGTGAATTAGCTGTAGGACCATACATTCACATATTACTAAAAGATATTGGCTATGGCACCATTGCAAATTATCATGCATTCATTTATGCAAGTCCTGAAACATTAGTCTTCAAGACATAGGATGTAATGAATGCAAGGGAAAATCACTGATTTGAAGCATTTTTATGACTCTGAAAAATTATATGGCTCTGAAAAAATATGGAGATTCTCACTTTCGTCCCAAACTAGCAATAATGCTTACAGTATTTGTGTCTGTCAAAAGTGTAACATAGAATTGTGCATAAAAACACATGAAACAGAAGATTTCATTTAAAAAATATGCACCGCTTCATATTTCCCATTCTAAACCTTGACCCAGTAAGTCATTCCATAGTTTAGATTTATCATTATGTAAACTACACCAAAGATATAGCTGGTTATTTATAAAACATGAATTACATATTCTAGAGTATGAAACCTAGATGTACTCAAAAGAAGCTTTACTGAAGCAACTATAAATAATTCAGAGATATAAGAAACTCGATTATCTCATTATTCTTACAACGTAAATGGCATGTAATATTAACCTAATAATGTTTCAAAGACTATTATGGGTTCCTTACTTACATTAACAATTCCTTTTAAAAATAATTCATAACAGTAAAAGGTTAAATTTCAATGCATTTCTGATAACTTTTACTTGGAAACAGAAACTCAATAAAATCACCACTATTTACTTCTATTCCTTGTATAATGTTTTCCTCAGTAAGAGCTACTGAATATAATATTTTGGCAGCTAGTAGCAAAGGAAAAGAAAGTTGGAAGATGGCTGTTAATGAATTAGAGGTTTGAAAACACTCCGTAAGCCCTATGATAGCAGGCAGAACTCCCGTTTGTCTCTAAATTCAAATTCTGCCTGCCAACATACTGCTTACAAAATGTTTTTAAACCTCTAAAGCTGGTAGCAAAGTCCGGCTGTAACCTCTGTGAACTCTGTGTTCCTTGCGAATTCCAAAAATTGTATTGCGAATCACAGATTCTTGTAAATTCCAACAAAAGACTCAGAGTCAACTCAGAGTCTGGCTGAAGTTTTCCTTCTATCACTGAATCTGCAGTAAACGGATATTTGATCACATTGGCATGATTATTCTTTTGTAGATCTGTGTTCAAGATTGAGGAAAAGATCCAAATGCAGAACATGTAAATAGAGTTATCTCTTAATGGAGGTTAAAAATTTGTATTCAATGTTTGATAATAAAAATACCATGGGAAATTACATTAAAATCCAAATCTTCCTGACAGAAATATATACTATTAATTCTTAAGTGGCAAAATTAATAAAGTGTAAAAATCAATTATCTTTAATTTT
Source organism: Ladona fulva (assembly GCA_000376725.2). Lineage (NCBI taxonomy): Eukaryota > Metazoa > Arthropoda > Insecta > Odonata > Libellulidae > Ladona > Ladona fulva. The sequence goes on along the minus strand of KZ308464.1, from coordinate 270,598 downwards.
ATATTACAAGAATGTATTGAATACTATGCATTAGCTTACAAACTGAGATTTTTATGGAAAATTATGATATATATACATGCATGTACATTTTCTTTTATTATAAATAAATAGCATTACAAAGCAAAATTATGATGAAGTTTGCAGTGACAGCTGACCTAGCCACATTTCAAGGACCTGTGGGTCCTCCAAGTAATGGCATGACGGCACCGTGAGAGGGCAAGAGTGGTGATAGTTAACGCAGGAGTCAAGTAAGCTAAGTGACTAGTCATCGCATCACCAGCCACTCATTACCTTTGTGGCATCACTCTTCTAACATCTATTTGTTCTTGTGGGTTTTGAATAAACAATCTTCTACCTAAGCTGGCCCCTTTATCGATAGCCTTACCAGCAATCTCCTAAAAAGTTACGATGAAAATGATTTGACATCCTAATTCATTCATGCATTTTATTTTTCTTAATGACTTTTTCTATTTAAATTAATTTTGCTTCACAGGGAATATTCAAATTTTTTTCAAACATTTTAAAACTTTAACAAGATTTAGCTATGATTTTATTTTGCTTAATCTCCATCATCACTTCTGTAAAATGCTAATGTAAAGGCTGTAAATAATTAAGAGCTTTTTGTAGGTTGAAAGATTATTTGTCAAACCTTTGCCAATCATTGTCAAAGCAGCTACAGCAGGGGTAGTCAACCTTATTATATCAACCATTCACTTTTGTATCTCTGTTAGTAGTAAAATTTTCTAACCACCGACCGGTTCCACAGTAATGGTGATTCATAAAGTAGGGAAATAACTTTGCTTTATAAAATTTATAAAGCAGAGTTACAACAAGTTAAAGCATGTAATTACTTACCAAGTACTTTATGTCGGATTTTCACTAAGTTCGGCAGAGTAAATCTTTATAAAACAACTTACTCTAGTTAACTCTATCTTTTTATTTATACTTTGCAAATATAGAAATTACATTAGTTAATTGAATTATTAGTGGGATCCCTGAGGCTGATGCTGGGAAACTAATTATTGAATATCTGGTTCAAGTTTTAAGAGGAGTAAACCAAGGTCTCCCATTTCGGAAATTTTTTAGCAGTTTCTTTCTTTGGTCATAAAATAATTAACAGCTCTAAATCCTGATTCTACAAGATATAAGGTTGGAAAAAAAGGTATCAATAAACCAAATACAATTTTCCACATATTTGGAATAAGACCGGTATTTTTTTATTTTGCTATAGGTATTCATATCCTCCACTGTTAAATTTATGGTAGTAGTAGTAGTATTGTTAAAAGTGCTTCGACTGCTTTGGTCATTTTGCATGTGGGCCCCCACCGGGAATCGAATCTGGGACCACTTTCACAGAAGTTGAATGCGTTGCCCACTTGGCTACCCGGGAGCCCGTTAAATTTATGTTTACTTTCTTCCTCATATCTAATTTCTAACAGTTTTACTTGGCAAGTTGTATGCAAGTATTATTGTCCTGGCAAAGCTGCCGAAACATTCTATAATTTCATTTTCAAACAATTCATCGGTCCAGAATTTTTAGGTGAAGATAAGGATATTGTCATTCCGGTGAACAGCAAGCATGATCTTTGAGAGGCGACGACTAAGTGTTACAAGGAAATAGTCCCTAAAACAGATAATTACTTCTGGTAGTTCTTTCCGAACAGCATCAGAGGATCTAATAGAGTAGATTAGGTAAGGTGTTAATACACCCCCTGCCATACACCACTGGGGGCTTGCAGGGTACAAATCTAAATCTAAATCCTGCAAGGTTTTTGTCAGACTGTAATGTTGAAATATATGTGGGTCCAACAACAGTCGTTAGGAGTCAGGATCAGGATGTAGTAATCATCTCCTCGTACATTGAAATGATGAATGTGTTGATATAGTAACAATCGCTGGGTACCTCTAAGTTGAGGATTGCTGGATGTTACCAGTGTCGTGGTTGAGCGAGAGTTTGTCGAGACAGGACTATATTAGTGAGTATCTGTGGTTTTGTGTTTTATAAAATTTTATGTAGCAATGTGTTGATCAATGGCATCACTTCTTTGCGATCAGGGTGAAGTAGCGAGACATCGGCTAGTTTTTGCAGTTCAACAGGGGGTGTAATCGGAGCGCTGTTTGGGTGCTCCACTACCGCCCACCATGAAAGCTGGAACACCCACTAGTGGGTGGTAGGGACCAAGTTGACTACCATTGATCTACAGTTTCAAGATTATCATTATGAGATCAACATCAAACAAGTTCAAAAGTATTGTTTTTATTCATTCTTATGTTTGCAAATATCTTACAATATTTTCTTCTCTATACAATTACCTTTCTATTATTTAAGCATACCAACAAATCTGTTCCTTGAAAGCCTAATAATTACTTCAACTAGGAAAAGAGATTTCTTAAATATCTTTAATGAACATTGAATATCCTTAATGAATTTTCAAGGTTTCTCTCAGTCTTTGTCTACTAAATTCTGTCTGGTTCTGGAATAAAAATCATCATTAAAATATACCAACAGAATCTATCATGTAAAAAAAACTGTTCACTTTTTCTAAATCTGCTGTAGTATTCTTTTAAACAAAAATTCAAGATATTTGCAAGGTATGTCTAGAGAATTAGCCTTAATGTTAGCTTGTCTGCACTGCAGATAGATGAACTTGGCATTCTGATGATAGAAATATCACTGAACAAATTTGAACTCAAATTATTTGATTCTTGGAGATGTATAACTCCTATTTGGATATACGGAATTTCAGCCAACTAAGAGTACATAGAAATATGAAATTGAAGAAAAACTTGTCACTGAATCAGTGATTGTAAACCACAGGTCACCTGATGACCATGCCTGGATAAGATTCTACAAGAAAAACCCAATAAAAAGCCAATAGAAAAATACACAGTCATGATTGCTCATGTGAAAAATGCCTGCATGCATAATTGCCCACTCAGATAAATCTTTCAGGGTGTCAGGAAGCAGAGTGCCTCCTTTCAATGTAAGGTATGAAATATTTCCATCTAAACTGTGCATCTTACAATACTTTTGTAATACAATAATAATAAAAATGTTGATTTTGTGATATGAAATTCTATATATGCATGTCCAAGTCCATACATTTAGATCTAATAA